>JAWPHD010001622.1:0-305301 GCA_037043455.1 Cyrtodaria siliqua
GATTTAGGAGGTTTAGTGGTAGATTTGGTGTAGGGTGGATTTGGGGGAAATAGGTAGTTTTGGGTGTTTCATGGCACCCTTTTTTACTTTCATACACAATTTAGTTTGAGTATGCTTAAGTATATATATTTGGTAAAAAACACAAAGAAATATTTTAACCATGCACTATTTTAACCATGCACAAAGATGCTGTTTTAAAAAAGACATTAACTTTAATCCAATGTTTCAGGTATGTATGTATATTCATAACCTGTTTACAGGTGCTTAGAATGCCACTTGATATCTTGAACTACGTGTCTGCCAATGGACATAATACAGAAACATATAGCTGGTTTATGAATTATATATATCATAAATCGATTAATGTGCCAGACTACAATTTGAATCAGGAGAAAATGAGTTTATCCGTCCTCTATATATAACACATTACGAAGTATTCCGACTTTGTTTAAAGGCATGGTGACCTTCACCTTCTTTCTTCGCCGACTAGACGTCGCACGTTTACAAAACAGAAACATATAGCTGGTTTATACATAATAATGGTTTATGACATTTGTTAGAAACATGATTCCAAACTCGTTTGTTATTAGTTCTGTGATAAAATCAATATTAAATATTAACTTCAGATCTGCTATATCTTACATGTTTGAAATATGTAACTTGGGGCACAGATCTAAGTCAGCAATGTTATGTTGAATATCTAAAGGCAATTAATCACATACATTTTTATTACATATATATATATATATATATATATATCCTGGGATGAAAATTGAAATATAGGGCCCCGATATATCCTTGTAGATTAAGTAAATGTTAAGAACAAACCATTTTAAGTCAGCGTATCATGGTCAGATAATAAGCAGAATGAAAATATGTAATAAATTAAGTGCAAAAGTGGAACAGGAAGCGCATTTTTACAAAACGCAGCCGATCAAAACAGCCATTTAAAACATTAATCATATAGAAAATATATCTAAAAGTGACACATGCCCAATATACGAGGGTCACGCGCTATACGTAACGCCTTGGAATATATAGTCGATTGATGAGTGTTTAAACTTGGTGTGTACCAATACTCACTTTAAGCTTCTTGTCATCCCAGTATAAAGGTCACAGTGTAACTGTATAGGAATCCATTTCAGGCTATCCAAAAACAAATTTGGGGACATGTACAGGCGATTTAACGTGATGCGCATTGTCAAAAATAATTTTGTCATAACCTCGTTTTCAACAATATTTTATAAAGGTGGTCATAACTATGGATCTTCCAATGTTTGTAAATCATTTCATTATTTAATGTAGGTTGTGATAATCCTAGTCACCGTGAAAATACATTTCATAAGGGTATGGTGTGTAACCAACAGTGGCATAATTGGTGTGTAATCAATATGTGGCATACGGTGTGTAACCAATACCATGGCTAATGGTGTATAATCAATACAATGGCATATGACAAGTAATCAATACCATGGCATATGGTGTGTAATCAATACTGTGGCATATGGTGTGTAATCAATACTGTGGCATATGGCGAATAATCAATACCATGGCATAAGGTGTGTAATCAATACTGTGGCATATGGTGTATAATCAATACAATGGCATATGGTGTGTAATCAATACTGTGGCATATGGCGAGTAATTAATACCATGGCATATGGTGTGTAATCGATACCGTGGCTTATGGTGTGTAATCAATACTGTGGCATATGATGTGTAATCAATACTGTGGCATATGGTGTGTAATCAATACCATGGCATATGGTGTGTAACCAATACCATGGAACGCAACATAAGTGGGATAAGAACATAATTTGAATTGAATTGAATGTTGTTTAACGGCTCATCAACACAGTATAGGTTATTTAGAACCGTCCCAGAGAGAGGGAAAGGATACATAGGAATCCGGGAACCTGCCCTATTCTTAATATCGAACAGATTCCTATGGTTCTTTAACATGCTCGGAGGATAGACCGATACACGTGACCGCCCAGTTTACGTCCCCATCCGACAGACGAGGCTAAGGGAGAACATAATTTGAAAGGAAAGTGAAAGGAAAACACAATACAAGCATGCCTTAACATTTTATATAAAAAATATTATGACAAAAACACTGAACAGTCCTATTTATTTTAATTAATGGTCAATAGACAAATTTCTTTATAGATGCTATAGATCTATGAATCTACTCATCTACAGATGCTATATTTCTATTTATAGATGCTATAAACAAATAACTTTACAGATCTATATGTTATAACAGTAGATCTATAAATTTTCTGATTATACAGGATCTATAAAACTCTACTGATCCATTATTATTATGCATGTATGATGCAAACAGAATATTTAAAATGAATATAATACAATGTAATCTGTAACACATAATTGCCACTGCTGGTGGTTTAAATTTAACTAAATAACACAAACTACAAGTGAAGGCAGTTACTGTAGTATACAACACATTATGGCATAGGGATTTACAATATATGTGTACTCATGGGCCTATGGCCTTTTGTATGAAATAAACTATTCTATTCTATATGTACTATATTCAAAGCATGACAATAATACAAACAGTTTATACCAAGGAATGAACACAAAAGTATTTTATCTTGTTCATTGTCTTTATATAGTTAAGACAGTTTACTGTTCACCCCTTGCTATAAATTGTATGTAAGGCCAGATAGAAAAATACCTGTGTTTCTGGTTACTCGGTTGAAAAAATTAGGGTAGGTAGGTAGGTATTTTTTTTTATTTTTTTTTTTCCCATGGATGTCAAAACTAATCGGATTCTATTTTAATATATATAGCATCTTTGCTAGTGGCTTAATTAAGTTTTAATTCAAGAATACTTAAAACATGTTTGTTTTCAACAAATAACACGGAAATCTTTTTCTTTTTTTTTTTTATGATAAAAAACTGTAGGGTCGGCGCCAAAAAACAGGGACGGTCGGGTAACCAGAAACACAGGTATTTTTCTCCCCGGCCTAATCATAGAAAAAAGCAAAACAATATTACATTTAGCAAGTAAATCTAAAACGGCTGTAACAACTACTAAAACAAACTACTTCTGATACTTTTCTCTCTTGTTTGTGTTTGTTGGATCCAATTTTCAGTATTTTGTAATAGTTTAAGTATTTATTCTTTACATAATCAGGTCCATTTTGGTACCTGAAGTCTTACTAATATATATGATTAAACGGGCAATATTTCTGTTGGATGACAATTTAAAGAAAGTATGCCAAAATTGTCATTAGAGTCATTAGAGACAGAGCCTTTCCATGTAATAAAACATGCGGGCTACTATAACATGTAATTTTTGTTTTGCTCAAATTGCCATAATAATATACTGAAAAGAAAAAGGGAATGCATAATGGGTATTTCCGCTATATACTGTATGTTTAACATGCTACTGCTAATCGAATAGTACAGGATGACATTAGGCCTTTGTGTGTGTGTGTATTTCTAAGGATTATAGTCCGTCCGCCAAGCAACGGACAGGCGTTCTACTCGACGGTCATAGGTACAACTGAGCGTTCTACTCGACGGTCATAGGTACAACTGAGTCTGTGTGTTTGTGTGTGATGTGATGATATGTCTACTGTCCTTTCGGAAAGAAGTTTTAACAGCAATGAACACACCAATGGTTACCCCTTTAAAGTTTCATTATCGACAGAATGCACATTTGACTCCAGCAGGTGAGCAAACTTAGGCTTTAAACGTTGCAATCTCTTAACATTAAACACAATACTGAAATGGCTTGACTTTTTCAAGCAGCGAAACTTAAACATTTATGAATTTCATGTAACAAAGTATACTTCGATTAAAAGGTCAACTACATGACAGAGTTGTCCTTTCTGTAATTAGCTGTAGCCCCTTTTTGTACAAATCACGTTGATATGTATCTGGAAAATTACGTGGAATTAGGTGTATAAAATAGTGTAGCATAGGCAATTTTATGATTATGCGTTTCTTTTTACTTTCAGTATATATGACAATAAAATAATACCATGCTAATTTTACTAATACTACAACATTTTTGATTATATAACTGACTTAACCAAGGGCCTGAAGATGTTCAACATGGCTCTAATAATAATGATGGTTGGTTGAATGGATGTAATTTTTAGCACATGTGAGGCCATATATGACGGTCTATTTTTTGTATTAGAGGCTGACCATCCCATTTTTCAAAGGCAGAACCAGAACTGTATACCACCTGACATCCGTTAGAATCGAAAATTTCTCACACAAGTCGAGCTCCCAGTGGGATTCGAATCCAGATTCGGAGAGAGACAAGACAGTTTTAGACGCAGATTCTTTACTATTCCAGCCACGGAGGTACACACTAACAACAATGAAAGAAAGCGACGTTTATATTTAACCAACTGGATACACATTCACCAAGTATCATTGCAATCTGCAGAGCAGTTACTGTATCAAGAGGAGAAAATGTTTTCCATGATTACTGTAATTCTTGTTATAGCTGGCAATGCTACTAAGTGTCGACATATCAATTTATTTAAAAGCTCATACTGACACAATAGGAGGCAAGATGAGCCTGTCGAAGAGGCTAAGGGAAAGTGTCTTGCCCAAGAACATACCGACGAAACTCAGTGGCACCACGGAGGATTGAACCCGGGGCCTCCGGTTACAAATCTGCCGTGCTACCGACTGCGCCACACCAGCCCTTTTGAAGAGAATAACAATTGTGTTAATCAAATTTGGTGAAAATTATATGCCGTTTATTCGTTGTCTTGTCAAAAAGATGAATTGAATTGAATTGAATTGGATTGAATTGGATTTTATAGTCGCACCAACAGCTAAGGTCATATGGCGACTTTCCAGCTTCCACTGGTGGAGGAAGACCCAAGGTGCCCCTCCGGACAATTTTCGTGCACGGGCGGGCACCTGGGTAGAACCACCGACGTTCCGCAAGCCAGCTGGATAGCTTCCTCACATAAAGATTCCTAGGCCCCTGAGGGATCGAACCTACAGCGGTGAAGGGCAAGTGATTGCAAGTCAGAGACTCTAACCACTCGGCCACGGACGCCCCCGTCAAAGAGATGAAATGTGCTTGTTTTTCAACATGTTCAATAACAAGGAGATATAACTCAGTAAAAAATGTATCAATTTTGCTCATCAACATTCAAATCAAATTTCGGTGGAACCCGTTTACTTTATAAGTTATAGCATAAACAAAAATGGCAGAGGACAGAGGGCAAAGCAACATCCCATTAATATGCCTGGTCTTCTGACAGTAAAGCTTAAAACAGGCTGGATGTATAATTAACATCCCAACATGTTAAATTCTCAATGAATGAAAGATTAACAAATCGTCTCTGAATGCATTAGTAAAGATTATTACTGGCAGGAGTAACCATAAATAGAATGTTAAATTCATTAAACTGGTAACTGTATACACAAGATTATAGTATTAAATCAATGTTATGTTTTAATTGATATATGTCAACATTAGCAGTTAATAAACTATTTCAACCTTTACAAAGGGATCAATACAAACCCTTATATTATAACTAACTGTTAACAAAATACATATAGATAATTTTGAAACTAGGTGTCATTTTAGTAAATAATTTCGACCTTTATAGGTTATAGCGTCATGATTTACCAGAATTTTGTCAAAAAGAGAATGCAATGACAACTGATCAATAAAACACTGTGAATTGATGCGTAGTCTGTTTGGTATTACACAAAAATCAACAGGCTCATCTTGCCTCCTATTGCGTCAATATGAAGTTTTAGATGTCAAAAACAAATAAAGAGTCAAGGAAGAGCTAAATATATTGATATGTCGACACTTAGTAGCTACAACAAGAATTACAGTAATCATGGAAAACATTCAGGTTACATAAAAAACTAAATAAAAAGCATACAACAACAATAGAAGTGGTAATAAGAAATATTGAAAAACGTAAAACCTGGATGGTGAACAACACCTGAAATGTGCATCAAAGTTGTTTTTCTTAACAATATGACTTTAATAAAGAATGACCAATTTTAAACCTGTTTAAAAACATTAAGAGTTTCTTGGAACAGTTTGCCTAGTTAACTGGAAGTGATCCTAACGAAAGTTTAAATAAAAGAAAATATTGTGAACTTTTCCTTTTCTATTTTAAACATAATTTTTATTTATATGTGTAAAAATAAACATTCTAGAAAATTGCTATTGAATTTGCAGAGGAAAAACAGCTGTTTTAAAAGCTTTATCAGGCAATGACCTAAATGTTAAAGTAACATTTCAGATATTGCATTTTTTAACAAATAATACCCATTAAATAGGACAGCAAGTTCGTTTAAAGTGTTTACAAAAATAAACCAACAACATTACATTAAATGAGGCAAACTAAAGTAACATTACAACACTAAATGCAATGGAGGTTTCACATGCACCAATAAAACAGAGCTTACTTATCGCATGACATGCCATACAGTTGATGTTCTCTTATATAATCTATCACAGTGTCTTGTAGTAAATATTTTACACTCTCATTTCTACGCAACGCTCTCCTGAAACATAAATAAAAACTATGTAGCTTTAATCAAGGAATACAAATCATAGATATGTAGCTTGAATACAAGTATAGATATGTAGCTTTAACTCCTATAAAACAAGTTAAGATATGTAGCTTTAATGCATGGAACACACGTATAGTTATGCAGCTTTAACTCCTATAACACAAGTTAAGATATTTAGCTTTACCTCATGGAACACAAGTTAAGATATGTAGCTTTAACTCCAAGCAAACAAGTTAAGATATGTAGCTTTAACTCCAAGCACACAAGTTAAGATATGTAGCTTTAACTCCTTAAAAACAAATATAGATATGTAGCTTTAACTCCTGAAACACAAATATAGATATGTAGCTTTAACTCCTGAAACACAAATATAGATATGTAGCTTTAACTCCTGAAACACAAATATAGATTTGTAGCTTTAAATCCTGAAATTACAAATAAAGATATGTATCTAACTCCTGAAACACAAATATAGATATGTAGCTTTAAATCCTGAAATACAAGTATAGATATGTAGCTTTAACTCCTAGAACACAAGTTAAGATATGTAGCTTTAACTCCTGGAACACAAGTATAGTTATGCAGCTTTAACTCCTAGAATACAACATATGTAGCTTTAACTCCTAAAACAGAGTACTTATGTAGTTTTAAGTACTTATGTAGCTTTAACTCCTAAATACAGACATGTAGCTTTAAACATGAAACACAAATATAGATATGTAGCTACCTTATTTTACCTTGTATACTACGCACCCGTGTATAGTACGCACCCCCTTCTCAGATGTCAAAACTGGGGTAAAAAAGTTGTTTCCGTGTATAATACGCATCAAAATATTAGTTTTCCTAGATGAACCATTCGACGAAAATAAAAGGTTAATCAAATTAAAAAAAAATCTCTAACTGCATCACGATAATTAAAGCAGAACAATACGGTACAACAACTATCTGAAAACACTTGTCTATCAATCTCCCGGTTCCAAACCCTGCTGAACCTACACAAAGAACTATAAATAAACTGTGTAATCAGCTGAGGCAAACCAGGCGAAACCATTTTAAATTAAGGTGTTACAGTCGTCGCTATTGAATGAGAGTGGTCCATTCCATTATCTGTCAGAGACCTACACATTTTACTGCGTATTTGTCGGTTACATCAAAAGACTAACCCATCCTCAAAAATATCAATAGAGAGGGTGTCGCTACTTGCGTCAACTTCAAAGGATTATAGAAATAGAATAACCCACTCTACCCGTGCTTAAAGTGTGTCTGTACTGTGTTTGCAAGTGTATCAGTCTAATTCATGGAAATCACGTGATATCAAGTCAGCTGATATAAATAACAAAACAAGGGCCGAATTTCATTCACTCATTTATTGAAATTCTATAACAAATATGCAAACATTTATACAAAAACAGCATTACAGTGAACTTTATTCATTTCTAAGTTGAATCAAGTCAATAAATTGCTTGTATAAAGCGAGTAAGTCACAAAAAATGAAGTATTTTTCTCCATTCTGTCATCGATTTTCTGCATACTAAATGCAAGAAAAAAGTTGTTTGTATTGTTTCCTTGTACTGTACGCACCCCCCTTTCGGAAACCGTAAAAGAAGTAAAAAAACTGCATACTATACAAGGTAAAATACGGTATAACTCCTGAAACACAAATATAGAAATGTAGCTTTAACTCCTGAAACACAAGTATAGATATGTAGTCTTAACTCCAGGAACACAAATAAAGATAAGTAGCTGTATCTCCTGAAACACAAATATAGATATGTAGCTTTAACATATGGAACACAATTACAGACATGATAATTAAATGTTGTTTAACGGCTCCTCAACACAGTAAAGGTTATTTAGAGCCGCCCCAGAGAGAGGGGAAGGATACATAGGAATCCGGGAGCCTGCCCTACTCTTATTATCGAATATATTCCTATGGTTCTTTAACGTGCTCGGAGGATAGACCGATACACGGGACCGCCCGTTTACTTCCCC
Organism: Cyrtodaria siliqua; assembly: GCA_037043455.1. Classification (NCBI taxonomy): domain Eukaryota; kingdom Metazoa; phylum Mollusca; class Bivalvia; order Adapedonta; family Hiatellidae; genus Cyrtodaria; species Cyrtodaria siliqua. Next base: position 8,539 of record JAWPHD010001622.1, read on the forward strand.
ATCCGACAGACGAGGCTAAGGGAAAGTGTCTTGCCCAAGAACACACCGATGGAATTCAGTGGCACTACGGAGGATTGAACCCGGGGCCTCCGGTTACAAATCCGCCGCGCTACCTACTGCGCCACAGACATGAAGCTATAACTCCTGAAAATGTAGCTTTAACTACTGAAATACAGGGAAGATTATTATGTAGTCTTAACTTCTGGAACACAAGTATAGATAATACTTCTGGACTGTAATTATAGATATGTAGCTTTAATTTCCATAATGCTGATGTCAGAATCCCACTGGGAGCTCGACTTGTAAGTGAGGAAGTGTCGATTCTTACGGATGGCGGGAGGTATACAGTACTGGTTCTACCCAGGAAAAGTGGGTGATCTGCCTCCACCACAAAAAATCGACCGTCATATATAACCTTACATGTGTTGAAAATGGCGTAAAACACCATACATACAAACAAATACAAACAAAACATATAATAGTAGTACAGATAGTACAGCTTAAACCAGTGCTAAGAGAAGTCCAAAACTTCCACTCTCGTGCACAAACACTCTCGTGCACAAACAGTTGATCGTTAAGCTACAACTTGATCTTAACTTTTATCTCAGACTTGTATTATCAACTATTTCCAAAGATCATTTTTTAGCTCTACTGGCCAAGGGCCAGCAGAGCTTATGGGATGGTGTGTTGTCCGTCTTCCGTCGTCCGTCCGTCCGTCCGTCCGTCGTCCGTTAACTTTTCTTCAAACGACTTCTCCTCAGAAACCGCTTGGCTAATTTTGACCAAACTTCACATGGATGATCCTTAGATGAATGCTTTTTAGATTTGTTAAAATTAGGTCAGCGCTACATCCAAGATGGCTGCCATTACCATATATGGTCGAAACCTTAAAAAATCTTCTTCTCCAGAACCGCTGGACAGATTTCAACAGTTCTTCTTTTAAAATGATCGCCAACGCCTAGACTATCAAGATTGTTCAAATAAAGTCCCCGGGGTCAAAAATGGCCGTGCCCCGGGGGTCCAAAGTTTGTATATTGAGGTTTTGCATGTTTTTCATATAGACATATAGGAAAAAACTTTAAAAAATCTTCTTCTCTGAAACCACAAGGCACAGAGCTCTCATGTATTACATGTAGCATCAGCTAATGGTCCTCTGCTAAGTTTGTTCAAATGGTGACCCTGGGGTCAAATTTGTCCCCGCCCCGGGGGTCACAATTTTACATAGACTTATATAGGATTTTTAAAAAAAAAAATCTTCTTCTCGGAAACTACAACAGCCGGAGGTTTGATATTTTGCATTTACTATAAGCTTATGGTCCTTTACCAAGTTTGTTCAAATGGTGACCCTCGGGTCACATTTGGCCCCGCCCCAAGGGTCACATGTTTTACATAGACATGTATAGGGAAAAACTTAAAAAATCTTCTTCTCTGAAACTGCAAGAGCCAGAGGTTTAATATTTTGCATTTGCTATAAGCTTGTGGTCCTCTACCAAGTTTGTTCAAATGGTGACCCAGGGGTCACATTTGGCCCCACCCCGGGGGTCACAGTTTTACATAGGCTTGTATAGGCAAAAATGAAAAAAAATCTTCTTCTCTGGAACCACATGGCACAGAGCTCTCATGTATTACATGTAGCATCAGCTTATGGTCCTCTACTAAGTTTGTTCAAATGCTGACCCTGGGGTCAAATTTGTCCCCGCCCCAAGGGTCACAGTTTTACATAGACTTATATAGGATCTTTTTTTTTAAAAATCTTCTTCTCGGAAACTACAAGAGCCAGATGTTTGATATTAAACATTTATTATAAGCTTATGGTCCTTTACCAAGTTTGTTCAAATGGTGACCCTGGTGTCACATCTTGCCCCGCCCCGGGGTCACAGTTTTACATAAATGCTTGTATAGGGAAAAACTGAAAAAAATCTTCTTCTCTGGAACTGCAACAGCTTAAGGTTTAATATCTTTTTTGCTATAAGCTTATGGTCCTTTACAAAGTTTGTTCAAATTGTGACCCTCGGGTCACATTTGACCCCGCCCCAAGGGTCACAAGTTTTACATAGACATGTATAGGGAAAAACTTAAAAAAATCTTCTTCTCTGAAACTGCAAGAGCCAGAGGTTTAATATTTTGCATTTGCTATAAGCTTATGGTCTTCTACCAAGTTTCTTCAAATGGTGGCCTATTGGTCATATTTGGCCCCACCCTGGGGTCAGTTTTACTTAGGCTTGTATAGGCAAAAGCTGTTTTTATTTTTATTTTAGTTTTTAATTTGATTTTTTTTTTTTTTTTTTTTTTTAATTGTTCCAATTTTTTTTTTAATTTTTTTAATTTATTTAATTTTTTTTTTGATTTTTTTTTTTTTTTTTTGATTTTTTTTTTTTTTTAATATTTTTTTTTTTTATAAATTTTTTTTCCCCTTTTTTTTTTGATTGATTTGAATTCTTTTTATTTTTTTTTGATTTTTTCATTATCTTTTTAATTACTTGACACTTACTTTAAAATTTCTTGTCGGCGCTACTCATCCTAAATGCCTTGTTGAATTTCGACGAAACTTGGCAGGAAGCATCGGTAAGATGTCTAGTTGTGCATATCACGCTTTTGTTCCAGTTCGCTGATTTTTGACGGAGTTCTGGCCCTTTGACCCTTTGACATTTTTATTTTAAATTTCTTGTCGGCGCTATTCCTTAAACGGCTTGTTGGATTTCTACGAAATTTGGCAGGAAGCTTCAGTATGATGTCTAGTTGTGCAAATCGCGGTATATCAATGAAATCCTGGACAATTTCGAAAACTAGCTAGATCTTGTTAGTAATAACAGAGTTATGGCCCTTGATTTGTTGAAAAATGCTATATTGTATTTTTCTTTGTTAAATCTACAGGAGAAGAGAGCTATATCTAGCTATATCTATCTAAATCTATAAGAGCTGTTTTAGCCAGTAGAGCGTCCACAGGCCCTCTTGGGCCTCTTGTTTTACAAAAAGGAGCTTATAGTTTTTATTTGCATTTTGGTGTCTTATCAGAACAGACTACAGAGGCAGAGAGAAGTGATGTACTCTATGAACAGTTTCCAAATACTTCTTGATTACTCTTATGCCCACATGTATAATAATTTTAACATTAATGATGAAGCATCAACTACGAAAATACTAATTAATGTTACCTTATTTTTGTAGAACTAATTTCATTTTGTATCCATTCTGTAACAATATGTATATTGTCCTATAAAAGAAAACAAAAGTTTTTAATAAAAGAACTTAGGCAAATAGGCTACCGATACAACTCCAAATTACTTAAATAACTCATTACTAAACATGACCAAAAACTAGTTCAGGTTTTAAGTACTGATCATTTACTGCTTTTAAAATAGGATCCTTAGGCAACTGACAGTGCACTTGTCATTTATAACATTCCATTAAAAGCAAAATTAAATAGTTTCAAACATTTATTATTGTGTATATATAACCTTTATATAACGCTGTCGTACGATGAAGTTGTATCTATGTATGATCATGCCGCATGTTGACTCTGTCTTCTCCGTACGACACCAAACACAACATAACTTGTCGATTTCAGCATGGTGGTATTTTAAACAGTTATGGAAACGATGAGCCAATTCCGATGCACACCCAGTTAAACAGAAAAGACCGAACAATGATCCGGCCTTCATTTGCATATTAAATATACTAACGTTTTATGATTAATATATCAAGGCTTTATAACACTCCCGCACCCCAAGTTATGGGATACATAAACATACATACCTGATATTTGGTCAGTATATCAGACTCGTATATGAATTTTCTTGGATCAGAACCATTCCGGGTAACACAAACTAGGCCATATGTGCTCACTATTGCCTCAATCTACAGAAAATAACATTGCTTAAGTCAATTTATAAGAAAAATGCAAGAAAGTCATGTACTTGTCGGTGGCCACTTTCCGTCACTTATGTAAACATAAACTAATTTTTCAGACAAATCTATGTATCCTGACAATTTTTACTCTATTTTCTATTAGGTAACCTCTTCCTGAAAATTTGATATAAATGAATTTTGTTTTTTTATAAATTATCGAAGCGGCACGCGATCTTTTTATAAAAAGACTAAAACTGATAGTCGAGATGACAGAACTGTAACTTTTAATACAAGAAAATCAGAATTGTTTCTTTAACGTTTCAATAATTCAAAAATGTAAATCGATTTTGGCAAAAACACTCTCAAGGTAGAAATAACTTCTAAAACTAGAGGTTGTTTTTAATTAAAGGGACACTGTCCGTAACTTTTAGCTTATAAAACACCCAATAATTATGTTCGCAAACATTACACACTAAACATTATTGAATATTTACTAATTAAAAGCAAGATTGTTTAACGGAATTCAATCGCTACAAAAAAAAGTAAATCGGCTTTGTGCGTTTGAACTCGCAGCCCAAACTAAAATTACACTCACAGTAATAATAGTGTGCGTGAGCCTAAACTGGTCGATCACGCTCCCGACTGAGCTAAGCGGGCTATACATATTTCGCAATACATATCGTGGTGAAAACCTAATGCGCTAATGGAAGTCACGTGATCGCAGAAAAGGTAAATATTGTGGGTCCCACTTTATTTACATGTAATAATTAAAACTTTTTTTTTTCAAACTCACGAATGTATTCCTACATACTTCTTAGGGTCTATCCTCATGTTTTCATGTATACATTTCACTGAATAAAAGTCAGCCAGTTATTTGGTTATGCTCAATATCTGCTTACTTACGGACAGTGTCCCTTTAAAACAGATTTCTCCCCCACTGGGGAAAGGGTCAGAAATCCGCCAAAAATCAATCAACTGGAACACAACAAAGATATGCGCAACTAGGCTTGGCAATGATGATCTCTAACAAGTTTCGTTGAAATCTGGCCATGGGATCAGACAAACTCGTCTGGACAATGCTTGTATATGAAAACTTTGAAAGGGCCATAACTCCGCCAAAAATCATTCAACTGGAACACGGCGATTACATGCGTAACTAGGCATACTGATCACCCTTTCTAAGTCTTGCTGAAATCTGGACGGGGTTCAGGAGAACTAGTCCAGAAAATGTTTGTGTATTAAAAACTGTAAAGGGACATAACTCCGCCAAATATATTTCGACTGAAACAAGGCGATGATATGCGTAACTAGGCTTGATTATGAGGTACTGATTGTCCTTGCCAAGTATCGTTAAAATCGGGCCAGGGGTTCAGAAGAACTAGTCCAAAGTTTGTGTTTAAAGGGTCACAACTCCGACATATATAAATCATTAACCTAGAACACAGCAATGATATGCGCAACTAGGCTTGGTACTGATCATCCCTGCAAAGTTCCGCTGAAATTCGGCCAGAGGTTCAGGAGAACTAGTCTAGACAAAGTTTGTGTAGTAAAACATTTAAAGGGCCAAATACCATTCAACCAGAACACAGCGATGATATGCACAACTAGGCTTGGTACTGATCATCCTTGAAAAGTTTCAATGAAATCCGGCTTGGGGTTCAGGAGAACTTAGTCCGAACAAAGTTTGTGTATTAAAACCTTTAAAAGGCCATCAATCCACTAAAATAATTCAACTGGAACACGGTGTTGATAGGCGTAACTAGGCTTGGTACTGATCATCCATGCCAAGTTTCGATGAAATACAGCCAAAGGTTCAGGAGGACTTATCCGGACAAAGTTTGTGTATTTAAACTTTTAAAGGGTCATATTATATAAACTCGGCCAAAAATATTTCAAACGGAACACGGCGAAGACATACACAACTAGACTTGGTACTGATCATCCCTGTAAAGTTACACTGAAATCCGGCCAGGAGTTCAGGAGAACTAGTCCGGACAAAGTTTGTGACATAAAGACAACGGACAGACAGACAGCACAAAAACAATATGTCTCCCCTCAAAGACATAATTAAAAGAATACAATATTGGCAGCAGATATCAAAATGGAGTTTAATAGTAAAAGATGACATCTATGATCAAAAATAGACATCAAATAATAAACTGAATTCAAAAAACACAAAAATAAACTTACATCTTCATCTTTCCAGAGTCCTGGCACTGCGAATGACTCGAGAAGATCTCCACCACAGAGTAACTTCAGCTGGACCTGATCACGCTCATCCTTGGTTGTATGTCGCGGAGAATTGCTGTCTCCACCACGATCCAGAACATCTAGAACAGGGAGCATTGGTGAATATAGAGCATATATTACACATATTGTCACATATGTATATGTAACACATGAAGTATGTGTATAACACATGATATACATATTGACAATATGTATACATAATACATGATATACATACTGTCATATTTACATATATGTAACACATGATATACATATTTAGAGGTTATTAACTGGTGATATTTGTGATATTGGCCCGAGATAGCCATATGAGGCCCGAGAGCTTTAGCTCGAGGGCCTCATATGGCTGTCCAGGGCCAATGTCACAAATAGGCACACCTACCTCAGTTAATGACCTGTTTATTACATGTGTAACCAAAAAAATATTATTTTGGATAGATTATTAGATTGCGCAAAGTAATTTTAAATCTTGTGTATTTTTTTCTTTTTGTATTTTTTTTTTTAAATATGACTCTTTATTTAGATCCATTTTATTCATTGACTTACAAGAATAAAATAAACGTATGACGTTAATATATCTCAATCATAGGATGTGCCATTTGAAATCGGCAATTCGGTACCTTAATGTTTCCAAACCACTAATTCACCCCTTAATTAAAATTACACTGAAACGTTTCTGACGTAATCTTTGAAACAAAATCGCCCTAATGATGACGTTGGGTTTTCCAGTGACGTGTCAGTTTTTGTGTTTACGTTTGAGCTTGTAGAAGAAAGGAAATTCCAAAATGGCATTTGGTTTCGCATAATTTAAGGATAAAAAGGTAGGAGATTAATTTTTATTTCACCTACAGTTCAGTACAGTATTGTTTCCTGGATGACTTTTATTTAAAATGTAATTGAGACCCGAATGGCAGTACTCAGGTCGAGGGCCACTTTCGTTTTTGTACCGCTTCTTTACTATTTGGTTGTTTCTTGATTCCAATCGTGAGTGCTACAACGTCGATAAGTAATATCGCGTTAGCAATTTTCATTGTAAAGAAAGATAAAAATATCGGACAGGGAAAAACAGGGAAAAACAGTTTTTAAATGAGAATGATTGAAACTGGGCTTGGACGGAAACTGGTCCCTAAACACTACTGTACAGTTAACAGTACATATTATAATAGGTTGTTGAAGATAGTTCGATCAAAAACAACAAGTTGATAATGTACATGTATAATTTAATAGATTAAATCTATCACATCATTGCCAAAAAGTATTTTCAACATCTCCGAGTCGTTCTTGTTTTTTTACAATTTCATTATTTAATGTTGGTCCTCATCTTTGTATCAGCTACTAACGATCTCCTGCGTGTACCAGGGTAATCTTGACAGGGTAGCGAGCATTTTGGCTGCCATTTTCGACCGTCGCAGTTGTCGTTAGATGCACGTGGCGATGCACGATATGACTGGTTCGTGGTCGTTTATTAAAAAAAACAAAAACAATTTAATGCTAAATGTATGTCACGCAGTCTAGATTTAATATGGATTTCCGGCCCGCCATATGTTTTTTTTGGCCCTTCTTATGGATTTTTGGCCTGCCGTTTCACGCGCTTATTTAATATGACCACAGAGACATTGCTTGTATTTAACGAAACACAGGCCGTTTTTGTTACTATATATAGTAACACATGTAATAATGTCATATACATATATGTCAAATATTATATACATATTGCATGCATATACTATGTGTAATACATATTGTCATATATATATATGTAACACATGATATACATATTGTCATATGCGTATATGTAACACATGATCATATACATAACACAAGATATACACATTGTCATATGTACATTTATTGTATACTTTCATATTGTCCCGTTTAGTTTGCATTGAGCTAAGCGTGCAATATTCTACGATATTGCACGCATTCATATTGCACGGGAACTTTTGCTCGTGCTTGCTAAGAGCCGCGAAATAGAAATAAGGAACTACTTTCAAATAAAAATAACGGAATCCTTTCTATAGTGTCAACAAAAAAATACGAGTTTTTTTTCCAACCTTTTATGGCAAAAATTGATAAAATAATTCAAATGGTCACTCACCCACTGTTTTTAACGTTATCGAATGGTAAACAAACTTCAGAAAATCGCTTGTTGTTTTTAATGACGTCATCCGACGTCGACGTCATTTTCGCGCAAAATAATCATCCACACAAAATGAAACTGAATGGCAAGATAGGAATTCCATCAAAAGCTATAAAAATAACACAAATGCAATGAAAAGTAATAGCCATACAATTAACATTGATCAAAAACAATATGAAAGTATACAATAAAAAGGTTATTGAATTTGTATGGCTAAATATTACTTGGAACTCGTTGTTTTGGCGCAGGACGACTCGCAAGCTCGTCGTCCTTTGCCAAAACAACTCGTTCCAAGTAATATTTAGCCATACAAATGCAATAACCTATAATATCAGGCTTTCAACTGGCCTTCAATGAAATAGTAGGAAGAAAATAGGAGTCAAACTTACACAAAAGTAGGGGAAAATAGGACCAGTTGAAAGCCTGGTATATGTAACACATGATATACATATTGTCATATAGATATATGTAACACCTGATATGCATATTGGCATATAGATATATGTAACACAGGATATACAAATTGCCATACATATATATGTAACACATGATTTACATATTGTCATACAGATATATGTAACACATGATATACATATTGTCATGTACATATATGTAACACATGATATACATTATTGTCATGTACATATGTACCACCTGATATGCATATTGTCATACAGATATATGTAACACATGATATACATATTGTCATACAGATCTATGTAACACCTGATACGCATACTGTCATACAGATATATGTAACAAATGATATGCACATTGTCATATACGTATATGTAACACAAGATCATATACTTAACACATGATATACATATTTTCATGTACATAAATGTAACACATGATATACATATTGCAATGAATATATATGTAACACATGATATAAATATTGTCATACAGATATATGTAACATAAAATATGCATATTGTCATATAGATATAGGTAACACATTTTATACATCTTTTCCTATACATATTATCATATACGTATATGTTACACAGGATATCATATATATATGTGTGCATTATGTAAGAAAAAAGGCATCTGTACATATTGTCATATACATATATGTAACACATGATATACATATTGTCATGTAAGTATATGCAACACATGATATACATTTTGGTATATGTAACACATGATATACATATTGTCATTATACATATATGTAACACATGATCATATGTATAGTACATGATATACACATTGTCATAAACGTATATGTAACACATGAAATACATATAGTCATATAACACCTGATACACAGAAGTGCTGATTGTTGGTTTGTGTAACAAACAAAATCTGAATAAGATGAACATGCCATGAATAACAAAGTGCAGGAAAAATGAATAGAAAGGGGGAAAAACTAGTGCCCGACGCAAGTTGTTGTTGCAATTTTTTTATCTTGTCTATTGGTATAACGTTCAAATCCGGATGCCCCTCTACCTTTCTGTTCTTGCACGACTAGAACCTGAACTCTACAATCTATGAAGTTTTGAACGAATCCGATCTTAAATACAGGAAATATAACGATAACAAGATTTCTGTATACGCTATATTCCGACACAATAACAATCCAGTGGTGTCTAAACATGTTTCTTCATTTCGTCTTATCATTAATAATAATTCACTGACATCGTCAATCACTAAACAACTTCCGAAATAATTGCTGGGACAATTCTACATAATAAAGCAATAATAATGTTGTTTTCACGTTCTATCTGAAGTAAAATCAAATAAAACAATGCCGTAACCAGAACGTTTTTCCCCAATATGATCAACTATTTTATTGGGTTAAACAAGGCAAATTCTGTAGACACAATTTATATATTGTCATTTGGAATATTATTGTTTTCCTATTACATACATAGCTTGTCTTAGTTTAAGTCGATTCTTCTCATTACATTCAATTCATGCAAACATGAAGGCACTATTTCTCTACGCGGAGGCAAATAACTTGAATGCTGTTCGGCTGCCAGTTGTGCTATTTTAAGCTCAGAAATCTGGCCAGCCTTTAATTTTGGGTATACCATTATGTTAACTTGCAGCAGGGAATTTGCTCCCGCCGCAATAATTGTCATATACGTATATATGTGTAACACATGATATACATATTTTCATATACATATATGTAACACATGATATACATATTAAGCCAGTTTGTTTGATATTGCAGATAAGTGTTGTCAACCCCTGAATCCAGCACAAAATGTTTACAACATGCATAGAAACAATATATAATTATATACCATGTATACGGTTGACATGTTGTAATGGCATCAAATTATCACATTTATTAATGGTCTTCACATATACTCAAGTATACAAATAATGTATGTGTTCAGGTCAGAACTTATAGGCAACTCCAAACAAGTTTGTTTGTTTGTATGGTGTTTTATGTCATTTTCAACACATGTAAGGTTATATATGACGGTCGATTTTTTGTGGTGGAGGCAGACCACCCACTTTTCCTGGGTAGAACCAGTGTTGTACACCTCCTGACATCCGTAAGAATCAACACTTTCTCACTTACAAGTCGAGCTCCCAGTGGGATTCGAACCCGTAGCGGTGAGAGGCGAAGGTTTACAACGCAACGTCGTTAACCATTTGGCCAAGGAGACGCTAATTAAAACAAGATAAGGTTATAAAATCATTCATGAACTTATTTGAGCATTTTATATATTCAAAGTGCATATTGTTGTTTCTTATCTTCTCTATAGAGTCTGACGTTACAGTTTAATCATTTATAACTCCATCTTTATTTCATAACAGTTTCATCTTGTTCCGTATTTCAATTACTACAGAGCAATTACTATAAGAGGATGGTTATGTCTGCAAAATAAATAGGAGCAAAGCTGAAATAACACTCTGTAAAAGGGCTGAAGTCAGAAATAGTAACAGCAATATTCATATATGTCTCCATAACAACAACTTTTAGAAAGCCAATTTTGAATCCAGTGACCCAGTTTTAAAATCAATTCTTAAAAATAGGTCCACTGCTATATGGTTCTTATAACAAAGAGCGAGAAAGGGATGTATTGGTTCTGTAATGAGAAGTGATGCAGCATTTGCTCTGTTATGAGAAAGTGAAGAATTGGTTCTGTTATGAGAAAGTGAAGCATTGGTTCTGTTATAAGAGTGATGTATTGGTTCTGTTATGAGAAAGTGATGCATTGGTTCTGTTATGAGAAAGTGATGCATTGGTTCTGTTATGAGAAAGTGATGCACTATATTGTATTATTATACCTCACGTTTTCACTCCTGTATAAATTGCACATACCCTTAGCGTGAAGAAATTTTTACTGTTCACCGGTAAACAATTTTTACTGTTGCACGATTGTGACGTCACGGAAAGTATAAAAATAGGTTTTGGGTTTTTCCAATAACGACACGCTTTGGCAATTGGAAATCGGTGGACGCTTATTAAAATACAGTTGAAGTTATGTCAATCGTAAGACACTTGGTTTACCAAATGACAAAAAAATGTGGCGAGCAGATTTGTTACTTTAAATCAAAACTGGTATAAAAATAAATAAAAAAAATAAATAAAAAAATATTGTGATTTTTCCCCCTCGTATATTTAAATTTTAATCAAAACATTTGTTTGATATAATAAAATAAATATTGCATCCCAGTGAGGGTGACAGTGGATATTGTCAACCTTCGGAAAAATAATGTCAACCTCGTCTTCGCCTCGGTTGACATTACTTTCCTCAGTTTGACAATATCCACTATCACCCACACCGGGATGCAATCTTTATATATTCATTGACTGCTACTATATTGTATTCATTGACTGCTACTATATTGTATTCATTGACTGCTATTCTCCTATTCTTTTCCTGCTATGTTTTACCTTCCTTTCTATCCATGTTTGCATTTCCTACTATCATCCCACATTCATTCCCTGCTGTTCTCCTACATTCAGTTCTTTATAATCTCTTACATTCTTTTGCTACCACTATCTTGTAACCATTTCTAATTGTGTCTTTCTGTCATATCTAGTATTGTACTCAGACTTACATATTTATTTTCCTTGTCAATAATTTCCTTTTCCCTATCATACACTCATAACAAGAGGCCCAAGAGGGCCTGTGAACGCTCTACTGGCTGTTATACCATTGATGAATCGAGTCGTACTACATGGTGTCTAGAGTGTACACAAGGTTTTTCAAGTATTTGACCTAGTGACCTAGTTTTTGACCCCATGGGACCCATTTTCGAACTTGACCAAAATATAATTAAGACAACATTTCGACAAAGTTTCATCAAGATCGGGTCAGAAATATGGCCTCTAGAGTGTACTAGTGACATAGTTTTTGACCCTGTGTGACCCTGTGTGACCCATTTTCGAACTTTAGCAAGCTATAATTGAGACAAATATTCTGAGAAAATTGCATCAAGATCGGGTCAAAGATATGGCCTCTAGAGTGTACACACGGTTTTTCCAGTTTGACCTAGTGACCTAGTTTTTAACACCATGTGACCCATTTTTGAACTTGACCAAGATATAATTAAGACAAACATTTTGACAAAGAGTGTACACAAGGTTTTTCCAATATTTGACCTAGTGACCTAGTTTTTAACCCCATGTGACCCATTTTCAAACTTGACCAAGATATAATTAAGACAAACATTCTGACAAAGTTGCATCAAGCTCGGGTCAAAAATATGGCCTTTAGAGTGTACACAAGGTTTTTCCAATATTTGACCTAGTGACCTAGTTTTTGACCCCACATGACCCATTTTCGAACTTGACCGAGATTTGATTGAGACAAACATTCTGACAAAGTTTCATGATGATTGCATCAGAAATGTGGCCTCTAGAGTGTACACAAGCAAAAGTTAACGGATGGACGACGGAAGACGGACAACACACCATCCCATAAGCTCTGCTGGCCCTTGGCCAGTACAGCTAAAAACTAACCTTCATTTTTCCTATCTTTCTTCCTCTTCTTGGATGGTGTCGCCTTCACTGTGCTGTTTACCTGGTTCTGCAGTTCTGTTTTGTGATGGACCAGCACCTTCTCTGTCTCCAACCAAGTGGGCTGCTCACTCTCCCATGTGTCCATTCTGGGAACATTATAGGAAGAGAATGGTGAAAGTTTTAAAGTTTGTTATCTAAATGTGATACATTCTGGACAAATAAACAAAATATATTCTACTTATCAAACACAGAGGACATTCATAACTATGTATTATTGAACCCCCAACACCAACCCCACCCCACCAACACACACACATTTATTCAAGAATCAACACTTTCTCACAAGTTGAGTTCCCAAGTGGAATCGAACTCGCAGCAGTGACAGACAAAAAGGTTTCAAACGCAGCAGCTTTACCCTCCCAACCAGTGAGTCATTGTTGTCAATTCTTATGAATAGTGGGAGGTATTCAGTACTGGTTCTACCCAGAAATAAGTGGGTGATCTGCCTTCACCACTAAAAATCGACCATCAAACATAGCCTAAAATTGTGCAGAAAAACTATGTTAAACAACAAACAAATATTTCTATCGACTTCCAGTAAAACATATAATGTGAACAGTTCATGCAAATATAGTGCTGCTTTCCTGATGCAATACCATTTATCTTGAGCACCATACGGTCGTGCATTTATTTAGATTTACTCATGCTTATTACAGATGGCAATTTTGCAGTTTTATCGCTTTTTGTGTTTGCATTATTTCTAGTGCTTCCATAAATATATTGGAAAGTCAATTCGCACAATGGTAACAAGCAATATGATTGAACAATTATTGTAATAATTTAAACAGTGAACGTCTGTTTTGGTTTTTACATATTTATAAAAATACAAGTGAACAAGTGGGATTTTTCAGCCCAGTTTAATATATGTCTCGATTTAAATGAAATGCATTTTTCTGTATTTTAATATAAAGAATTGCACTGTGTAAATGGTGTAATGCTGTGTATATAAAAATGAAATGCAAACGGAATGCAAACGGAGCCCAAACGGAGCCCCTTTCCAAACAGAGCGCAAACAAAACGCAAACTGAATGCATATTTGGGGTACTTGAATGCAACTGGGTCTGTACCTGACCCATTTAGTACTTGCAGTTTCAACCTACCTGACCCATTTAAGGCCATCACAGATCAACTTACCTGACCCATTTAGATGACTTGATGGCCAGTTGTACCATTGCACATCTATGTTTGGCTGCAGCAAGATCCTGTAAATGAAATCAATTTAAAAATAACTGTTACTGATTATTATACAATTATTTATTCTACCGTATATACATATATATAATCTCTCAAAAGGCTGCAATTGTCTGCTACCACAGCAGTATAATATTTACAATGAATGCAGTGTTATCAATATAGGAAAAGAATAATAAATATAATCCTTTCAGGTAATTTTTATAGTAGAACACATGTTGCCATAGACTATTAATCCACTTGAGCATTTAAAGGGACTGAAGGCAAACAGCCAAACAAGCTCTATTATTCTGTTCTGAAAAACCTGGTGAAAGAATTTTCAAATCAAACGACCATATCTTCTTTGATTGTCATCCGATTTTGATAATTGTTTCTCAGAACTCTCAATAATAAAGATTGTTTGGCAGTGTGGCTACATTCCCTTTAAATACAACTTTTAGTCACATACAACTATTTGGAACTTTATAATTTAATTAGCAGATACAACCTCACGGTACCAAACTATAATTATCTAAGGAAACATTTCATTAATCAAATAACACATCAGCCTGTTGAAGGTGAGTGCTGTAACATTCAATAATGGATGAAAAACGCTACTAAATCAATTAGCTGTAATTAGACCAACATGCTATCCATCAAGTGTAGGCAATGTAAAATCAATGACTGGTCAGAGGGAAATGTAAATATGAAGATATCATTATCTGACCTCAGGCCTCCATTGTCAATAATTTGTATGGTGGATTTATACTGGCTCAATGTAAAAATGAATGATCATAGCACTGATATGACGTTTGCAGTCAAAGCAAAAACTAAAATGTCTAATATAAAGACCCAAATGCAGATTACTATATAATATACATGTTTTTAAGAACTTAAATTCAATAATGATGTAATGATGAAGGTAATCGATGAGCAAAACTAGTTGATAATAAAATGTCATCACTATCCAGCATTGGCCACGTGTCCTACTTCCCTTTATAGTTTGTTATACTTACTCAATACTCAATAATGTTTCACTAAAATTACTGAGCATTCAAAGGCCATAATAAATATTAACTTATATACAATATAATCTATTTAAATTGTGCAAGCGTTATGTGACGATTTCCCACGTTATTTACTAATTGACTGTGACATATAATTTGAAATGTTAAAATATGATAGTAAACTGTGTATAATGTTTCCAAGTAACGTACAGCTTAGTAAATAGTAAAGCGAGTTTGGACTTTTCATAAACAACTACATTAATATTGTAGTGGTTATTGGGAAAGTAACCTCAGTGGGAGATGAGATGAAGAATGAAGTTGCCCATCAGAAAGCCTTTGCCAGGAAGCAAACCCACACAGGGTAGAAGTCTGTAGCTTAAAAGGGCAAGACCATATCTAACTCTAGCTATTCAAAGGATAGGGAAGCTGGCCTATGGCCAGTTTTGTAAATCAAAGTTAAACTGAGGACAATAAATTATAATCTCTAAGTGAAGTTAATTAAGGTCCATGACTCCGTCAATGAATGAAAGTTTTTTTTACATCCAGGAGTTCCAAGTGGGCGTGTATCGCTCTACTGGCTATATGGAGTCTTTGATGGGGAACACGACAACAACATGCGCAACTAGGCTTGGTACTGATCATTCCTGCCAAGTTTCACTAAAATCCAGACAGGGGTTCAGGAATCTTTTTCGGGTTAAAGTTTGTGTATATTAGGCCACAACTCATTCAACCAGAACACAGCGATGAAATGCACAACTAGGCCTGGTACTGATCATCCCTGCAAGTTTCACTGAAATCCGGCCAGCGGTTCAGGAGAACGTAGTCCAGACAAAATTTGGTAATTAAAACCTTTAAAGGGCCATAACTCAGCCAAACATCTTTCAATCGAAATACGGCGATGACATGCATAACAAGGCTTGTCAATGATCATCCCTGCAAAGTTTCATTGAAATCCATCCACCAAGGGTTCAAGAGAAATAGTCCAGATAAATTGTGTGTAGTAAAACCTTTGAAGGGACATAAATCATTCAAGTGGAACATAGTGATGATATGCACCACTAGACTGGTACTGATTATCCCTGCAAAGTTTCGCTGAAATTCGGCCAGGGATTCAGGAAAAAAAGTATGTGTATTAAAACCTTTGTTTAAAGGGCCATAATTCTGACAAAAAATCATTCAACTGGAACACGGTGAAGTTATACATAACTAGATTTGGTACTGATCATACCTGCAAAATTTCATTAAAATCTGGCCAAATGAAAGCCCTATCGTCTTAATGAGGCAAACTACAGCATTTTTTACTAAATCAAGGGCTGTAACTCCGGTGTTACTAATACGATTTGGCTGGTTTTCAGATTTGTCTGAGCTTACATTGATATTAACAATCTGTGTAAGTTTGGTAAAGATCAAATAATAAATGAAGGTGCCAGAGTGTTCACAAGGCAGAATAAAAATTAGCTTTTTCCAGAAAAACAAGGGCCACAACTCTGCTGTTACTTATCCCATATGGTTGGTTTTCGAATTCGTCCAAGCTGTCATTGATTTTAACAATCTGTGCAGGTTTGGTAAAGATCAAATAATAAATAAAGGTGCTAGAGTGTTCACAAGGCAGAATATGGCATTTTTCAGCAAATCAAGGGCCACAACTCTTCTGTTACTCATTCAATTTGGCTAGTTTTCATTGATAATAACAATCAGTGCAAGTTTGGTAAAGATCAATTAATAAATGAAGGTGCTAGAGTTTTCACAAGGCAGAAAAAGGCATTTTCCAGAAAAAAACAAGTGCCATAACTCTGGTGTTACTGATCCGATTTGGCATGTCCGAGCTTTCATTGATATTAAAGGGATTGCTGCATTATTTTCAAACACCATGGAAAATAAAGGAGATATGACCTATACTGATAAAATGTATTTTAAGGCAAAGAAAATCACTGCAAATGAAAAATAATACTAAAATGTAAACATTTTACATCTTTATATTTATTTTTAATCAATTTGCAGTGGTTTTCTTTGCTTTAAAATACATTTTGTCAATATGCCATATATGGTAAAAGGGCACGATGATGTCATTGTTCAAAGATGGCCATCTCCTTTATTTTTCATGGCATTTTGATAATTTTTTCAGCTTTTTTCAAGTTTTTCAGAGCCCTTTAAAATAAACTGTGTTTGGAAATAGTGCATCAACCCCGTTAACAATCAATCTGAGCAAGTTTGGTAAAGATCAAATAATAAATGAAGGTGCTAGAATGTTCACAAGGCAAATCAAGGGCCATAACTCTTCTGTTACTCATTCAATTTGGCTAGTTTTCGAACGTGTCCGAGTTTTCATTGATAATAACAATCGGAGCAAGTTTGGTAAAGATCAATTAATAAATGGAAGTGCTAGAATGTTCACAAGGCAGAAAATGGCATTTTCCAGGGAAAAAAACAAAGGCCATAACTCCGGTGTTACAGATCTGATTTGGCTGGTTTTCGAACTTGTTCAAGCTTTCATTTATATTAACAATCTGTGTAAGTTTGGTAAAGAACAAATAATAAATGAAGGTGCTAGAGTGTTCATAAGGCTTAATATGGCATTTTTCAGCAAAACAAGGGCCATAACTTAATCCTATCTTGAAATTAATCCGATCTGCCCGGTTTTCGAACTTATCCGAGCTTTCATTGATATAAAGACACTGGCAAAGTTTCGTAAAGATCCGATTAATAATGAAGGCCCTAGAATGTTCACAAGGCAAAAGTTAATGGATGGACGACGGATGGACCGAAGGACGGACGGACCGAAGGACAACTTGTCATCCCATCAGCCAGTAGAGCTAACAAGAGGCCCAAGAGGGCCTGTGGACGCTCTACTGGCTAACATTGCTCTTATAACATCAATGAAGTGAGTGACTGCCATTTACGTTTTTTTGAAAGTTTCGGGCAAAAAACAGCTTTTTAACTAAATCAAAGGCCATTACTAAAGAATCTGGTAAAGTTTGGTAAAGATCAGATGAAAAATGAAGGCCCAACCGTATTAACGAGGCAACATATAGCATGTTTAACTAAATCAAGAACACCTCTGTTACTGGTCCGACTGGTCGAACATAGAGCTAAAAAAAATTGCAAAAAAAAATTGCAAAAAAAAAAAAAAAATCAAAAATAAATTGCAAAAAAAAAAAAGAAAATTGCAAAAAAAAAAAAAAATTGCAAAACATTTCAAAAAAAAAGAAGAAGTTATTTCAAAAAAAAAAAATTCAAAAAAAAAAAGATATTTAAAAAAATAAAAATCAAAAAAAATCAAAAAAAAAAAAAAAAAACAAAAAAAAAAAATCCTATGTCTATGTAAAACATGTGACCCGAGGGTTACCATTTGAACAAACTTGGTAAAGGACCATAAACTTACAGCAAATGCAAAATATTAAACCTCTGGCTCTTGCAGTTCCAGAGAAGAAGATTTTTTTCAGTTTTTCCCTATACAAGCATTTATGTAAAACTGTGACCCCCGGGGCGGGGCCAGATGTGACCATAGGGTCCCCATTTGAACAAAATTGGTAAAGGACCATAAGCTTATAGCAACACCAAAATATTTAACCTCTGGCTCTTGCAGTTTCAGAGAAGAAGATTTTTTAAGTTTTTCCCTATACATGTCTATGTAAAACATGTGACCCTTGGGGCGGGGCCAAATGTGACCCCAGGGTCACCATTTGAACAAACTTGGTAAAGGACCATAAGCTTTTAGCAAATGCAAAATATTAAACCTCTGGCTCTTGCAGTTCCAGAGAAGATTTTTTTTTCCAGTTTTTCCCTCTACAAGCATTTATGTAAAACTGTGAATCCCCGGGGCAGGGCCAGATGTGACCCCAGGGTCCCCATTTGAACAAAATAGGTAAAGGACCATAAGCTTATAGCAACACCAAAATATTAAACCTCTGGCTCTTGCAGTTTCAGAGAAGAAGATTTTTTAAGTTTTTCCCTATACATGTCTATCTAAAACATGTGACCCTTGGGGCGGGACCAAATGTGACCCCAGGGTCACTATTGTCACTATTTGAACAAACTTGGTAAAGGACCATAAGCTTATAATAAATGTAACATATCAAACCTCTGACTCTTGTAGTTGGCGAGAAGAAGATTTTTAAAAAAAAAATCCTATATAAGTCTATGTAAAACTGTGACCCTCGGGGCGGGGACAAATTTGACCCCCGGGTCACCATTTAAACAAACTTAGTAGAGGACCATAAGCTGATGCTACATGTATTACATGAGAGCTCTGTGCCATGTGGTTCCAGAGAAGAAGATTTGTTTCGGTTTTTCCCTATACAAGCCTATGTAAAACTGTGACCCCCGGGGTGGGGCCAAATGTGACCCCTGGGTCACCATTTGAACAAACTTGATAGAGGACCACAAGCTTATAGCAAAATGCAAAATATTAAACCTCTGGCTCTTGCAGTTTCAGAGAAGAAGATTTTTTAAGTTTTTCCCTATACATGTCTATGTAAAACATGTGACCCTTGGGGCGGGGCCAAAAGTAACCCGAGGGTCACCATTTGAACAAACTTGGTAAAGGACCATAAGCTTATAGTAAATGCAAAATATCAAACCTCTGGCTCTTGTAGTTTATGAGAAGTAGATTTTTTAAAAAAAAATCCTATATAAGTCTATGTAAAACTGTGACCCCCGGGGCGGGGACAAATTTGACCCCAAGGTCACCATTTGAACAAACTTAGTAGAGGACCATAAGCTGATGCTACATGTAATACATGAGAGCTCTGTGCCTTGTGGTTTCAGAGAAGAAGATTTTTTAAAGTTTTTTCCTATATGTCTATATGAAAAACATGCAAAACCTCAATATACAAATTTTGGACCCTCGGGGCACGGCCATTTTTGACCCCGGGGACTTTATTTGAATAAACTTGACAGTCTAGGCGTTGGCGATCATTTTAAAAGAAAAACTGTTGAAATCTGTCCAGCGGTTCTGGAGAAGAAGATTTTTTAAGGTTTCGACCATATATGGTAATGGCAGCCATCTTGGATGTAGCATTGACCTAATTTTAACAAATCTAAAAAGCATTCAACTAAGGATCATCCACGTGAAGTTCGGTCAAAATTAGCCAAGCGGTTTCTGAGAAGAAGTCGTTTGAAGAAAAGTTAACGGACGACAGACAGACAGACAGACAGACGACAGACAGACAGACGACGGACGACGGACAACACAGCATCCCATAAGCTCTGCTGGCCCTTGGCCAGTAGAGCTAAAAACAGAGGAAAGGTTATTAACTATAACTATAGCTAAATGCAAAACTACTAAACCTAAACAAGAGGCCCATGAGGGCCTGTGGACGCTCAACTGGCTAATATGGCTCTCATGACATCAATGAAGCGACTGACTATCGTCTTAAAGAGGCAAAATATAGCATTTTTAACTAAATCAAGAGCAATAACTCTGCCATTACTGGTCCAATCTGGCTGGTTTTCCAAGTTGGCCAGTAGAAATAATAACAAGAGGCATAAGAGGGCCTGTGAACGCTCTACTGGCTAACATGGCTCTTATAACATCAATGAAGTGAGTGACTGCCATTTACGTTTTTTTGAAAGTTTCGGACAAAAAACAGCTTTTTAACTAAATCAAGGGCCATAACTAAAGAATCTGGTAAAGTTTGGTAAAGATCAGATGAAAAATGAAGGCCCAACCGTATTAACGAGGCAACATATAGCATGTTTAACTAAATCAAGAACACCTCTGTTACTGGTCCGACTGGTCGAACAGAGTTAAAAAAAAAAAAAATATATATCAAAAAAAAATCAAAAAAAAAATCAAAAAAATATTTTCAAAAAAAAAAAAAATCAAAAAAAAAGAAGATATTTAAAAAAATAAAAACAGAGGAAAGGTTATTAACTATAACTATAGCTAAATGCAAAACTACTAAACCTAAACAAGAGGCCCATGAGGGCCTGTGGACGCCCCTGCGAAACTCTGTTCTTATACTCAAGAACAGTTCATGAACAGTTCTAGAACATTAAGAACAGTTCCTGAACTGTTCTTGATTCATTGTTCTAGAACATATGTTCTTAATATGTTCTTGAACACGTTCAAGAACTATTGAAGAACATTTCAAGAACTTTATTTTTTCTTAAGATATTCTTGAAAGTTTCTTAAACAAGTTTAGAACAGTTCAAGAACCTTTAAATAGAGAAAATGTTCTAAAAATGTTCTTGACAAATTTCAAGAGCAAATCAAGAACAGTTTAGGAACTTCAGGAGTTCCTGAACTGTTCTTAATTTGTTCTTGAACAATTTGAAGAACAAATGAAGAACTGTTCAGGAACTTCAAGAGTTCTTAAACCGTTCTTAATTAGTTCTTAACTCTAAGTGTTCTTAAACGTTAAGCACTAATTAAGAACAGTTTAAACCCTTGAAGTTCCTAAACTGTTCTTCATTTGTTTTTGAAATTGTTTAAGAACAGTTTTAGAATATCTTCTCTATTTAAAGTTCTTTCAATGTTCTTTAAAATGTGAACTAAATTCCTTTAAATAGGAAATGTAATTAAGATGTGCTTAAAATATCTACAAATGTGTTAGCTTAATAGGAAAGTCGCTACAAATCGATTACATCTGTGCAAATGTAAATATACATTAAATTAGTAAGCAAGTCACAATATTAACCACCTAATAAACTATTGTGATCTTCCATTATTAGTTGCACTACTTACTGATACAGCATTTGAAAAAGGCATTATTTTTGTAATGCTGACAGGCACAGGTATTATAATGAAATATGAAATTTCTTTGTTTTAAGTAGCTTGAACACACCCCAAGTATACATAGATGGCTTTTGCTGGGACATGAAAACAATTATCCATAAACTTGGTATAAAAAGACATTTATTTTGTAGCACTTAAGTTTTGTGTTGATTAAATTAAAGTTCAAAAGTTTCAAATCTTTTGAGTATTTCCACAAAACAGCATAATTTTATTACACTATTTTGAGAACAGTTTTTTCCATAACAAACTGAATGTTTATGAATGTTGTTTAACGGCTCATCAACACAGTATAGATTATAAGAAAAATTACAGTTCTTGAAATGCTCTTCAATAGTTCTTGAAAATGTTCAATGTTCAAGAACATATTAAGAACCTGTTCTAGAACAATGAATCAAGAACAGTTCAGGAACTGTTCTTAATGTTCTAGAAATGTTCATGAACTGTTCTTGAGTATTAGAACAGAGTTTCGCAGGTGTTCATCTTCATTAATTAAACAAATATATACTACTATTAACAAACACATATATGATCATTATTGCATGATCAGTTTAATATAATAACATTTTCTGGAGTTTAAAAGCCCATGTCTTCATTTATATTTGCAAAGAATGTAGGTAAAGAATATATGACACCTGAGTGTGATTCTGACAAAATTGCAAATAAAATGCAAACGCCATTCTTTTGAGTTTTTGGCGGTAAAATGGCAGTCCAACTGAAGATTGTGCTTGCACCATTTAATGATTAAATGTAAGTGTTTTGTGATAATACTTAAATTACTTATTGTGTCAAAACATCTTCTATATTTAATAGTTGTATTTAAAGATGAAATTTCTAAATGTAGTCTTTAGAAACAGTATTTTAAAATGAAACCCCTATTGTCATGTGTTTTCACGGATTGACTTTCCTTTTTTGTTGCTGACAGAAAAATGGTATTCAGCACAGCAGATATTATTTCATTTCAGTATCATATGTAACATTTCAACAAGTATGCCCAGGCATTCTGAAGGTTCAATTAATGAATTGTTCTTTAACTGTTATGTAGGTTAAATTAGTAGCCAAGGGAGTTCTGGAACTGTGCAGGAACTGTTCTGGATAGTTTGTTCAAGAACGGTTCTTGAACTGTGCTTCATCTGTTCTTGAGCAGTTCTAGAACGGTGCATGAACGTTAAATGAGACAAAATTTCTAGAACTTATCTTCAAGAACAGTTCTAGAACTATCTTACTGGAACTGTTCAAGAACAGTTCCAGTACAGATCATTCTGGAACAGTTCTAGAACAGTTCCAGTACAGATAGTTCTAGAACTGTGCTTCATCAGTTCTTGAGCAGTTCTAGAACTGTGCATGAATGTTAAATGAGACAAAAATTCTAGGTTATGTTCAAGAACAGTTCTAAGAACGGTTCCAGTACAGATAGTTCTAGAACTGTTCTAGAACAGTTCCAGTACAGATCGTTCTGTAACAGTTCTAGAACAGTTCCAGTACAGATAGTTCAAGAACTGTTCTTGAACATAAGTTCTAGAACTTTTCTTGAACATAAGTTCTAGAACTGTTCTTGAACATAAGTTCTAGAAAATTTGTCTCATTTAACGTTCACGTACTGCTCTAGAACTGTACCAGAACAGATTAGGTACAGTTCTTGAACAATCTATCCAGAACAGTTCAAGAATTGTTCATGCACAGTTCTAGAAAATTTCGCAGGGGCGCTCTACTGGCTAATATGGCTCTCATGACATCAATGAAGCGACTGACTATCGTCTTAAAGAGGCAAAATATAGCATTTTTAACTAAATCAAGAGCCATAACTCTGCCATTACTGGTCCAATCTGGCTGGTTTTCCAAGTTGGCCAGTAGAAATAATAACAAGAGGCATAAGAGGGCCTGTGAACGCTCTACTGGCTAACATGGCTCTTATAACATCAATGAAGTGAGTGACTGCCATTTACGTTTTTTTGAAAGTTTCGGGCAAAAAACAGCTTTTTAACTAAATCAAGGGCCATAACTAAAGAATCTGGTAAAGTTTGGTAAAGATTAGATGAAAAATGAAGGCCCAACCGTATTAACGAGGCAACATATAGCATGTTTAACTAAATCAAGAACACCTCTGTTACTGGTCCGACTGGTCGAACATAGAGCTAAAAAAAAAAAAAAATCAAAAAAAAAATTAAAAAAAAAAGAAGATATTTAAAAAAATTCCCTCTACAAGCCTTTATGTAAAACTGTGAATCCCCGGGGCAGGGCCAGATGTGACCCCAGGGTCCCCATTTGAACAAAATAGGTAAAGGACCATAAGCTTATAGCAACAGCAAAATATTAAACCTCTGGCTCTTGCAGTTTCAGAGAAGAAGATTTTTTAAGTTTTTCCCTATACATGTCTATGTAAAACATGTGACCCTTGGGGTGGGACCAAATGTGACCCCAGGGTCACTATTTGAACAAACTTGGTAAAGGACCATCAGCTTATAATAAATGTAACATATCAAACCTCTGACTCTTGAAGTTGGCGAGAAGAAGATTTTTAAAAAAATAATCCTATATAAGTCTATGTAAAGCTGTGACCCTCGGGGCGGGGACAAATTTGACCCCAGGTCACCATTTGAACAAACTTAGTAGAGGACCATAAGCTGATGCTACATGTATTACATGAGAGCTCTGTGCCATGTGGTTCCAGAGAAGAAGAATTTTTTCAGTTTTTCCCTATACAAGCCTATGTAAAACTGTGACCCCCGGGGTGGGGCCAAATGTGACCCCTGGGTCACCATTTGAACAAACTTGATAGAGGACCACAAGCTTATAGCAAATGCAAAATATTAAACCTCTGGCTCTTGCAGTTTCAGAGAAGAAGATTTTTTAAGTTTTTCCCTATACATGTCTATGTAAAACATGTGACCCTTGGGGCGGGGCCAAAAGTGACCCGAGGGTCACCATTTGAACAAACTTGGTAAATGACCATAAGCTTATAGTAAATGCAAAATATCAAACCTCTGGCTCTTGTAGTTTCCGAGAAGAAGATTTTTAAAAAATAAATCCTATATAAGTCTATGTAAAACTGTGACCCCCGGGGCGGGGACAAATTTGACCCCAGGGTCACGATTTGAACAAACTTAGTAGAGGACCATAAGCTGATGCTACATGTAATACATGAGAGCTCTGTGCCTTGTGGTTTCAGAGAAGAAGATTTTTTAAAGTTTTTTCCTATATGTCTATATGAAAAACATGCAAAACCTCAATATACAAATTTTGGACCCCCGGGGCACGGACATTTTTGACCCCGGGGACTTTATTTGAACAAACTTGATAGTCTAGGCATTGGCGATCATTTTAAAAGAAAAACTGTTGAAATCTGTTCAGCGGTTCTAGAGAAGAAGATTTTTTAAGGTTTCGACCATATATGGTAATGGCAGCCATCTTGGATGTAGCGTTGACCTAATTTTAACAAATCTAAAAAGCATTCATCTAAGGATCATCCACGTGAAGTTTGGTCAAAATTAGCCAAGCGGTTTCTGAGGAGAAGTCGTTTGAAGAAAAGTTAACGGACGACAGACAGACAGACGACAAACAGACGACGGACGACGGACAACACAGCATCCCATAAGCTCTGCTGGCCCTTGGCCAGTAGAGCTAAAAATTAAAGACCAGGAGTACCAAGACATTTAACGGAAGAAATTAATGCATGCAATCCCATGTCTTTGTGAAGGTTCATGAAAAAAGTCCCCATGGAACACTATACTGACTAATTGCTGACTGTACTGACTATAACACATGACTCTACTAATTAAGTTATCCCCTATATGTGCAGCCTTTGATAGTGCAGGAGACATAATAAAGGAAGTCTTTAAAAATTTAAAATAAAAAAAAATGCTGCAATAAAGAAGAGATCCAAATATCAAATGAATGCATGATCTCTCCTTCAGTTCTTGTCTATGCTGTATAAGTAAAAATACCAGGCCCATAGCTACGCTGAGGCACACCGAGGCAGTTGCCTCGATAGACGAGGCAGTTGCCTCGGTAGAATTTTAGGAATGTACATACTTTACATATAAATAACTTAAATGTTGAAAAATAATCAATCATTGACAAAATACATCTTGCTTCAAACCGAAAATCTTGTCAGGGACATGCACTAACACAGGAAATCTCATGAAGAAATCATAAACAAATCCGGAGTGTAGTAGGGGTGGGTACATGCAACCATATCTTTACAGAAAGGGAATTGCCTCGGTTAAATTTCAGGGCTCGGGCTACAGGCCTCAATATGGTACCTGTTTTATAAGAAATAATACTTGCATAAGAAATTACTTGCAACTGGTTCAAAGTAGACCGTATTTAATTTTTCAATTGTATCCTAAATATACATGTTTAACTTAATATGCTACAAGCAGTTGAACGTCATGTGTTAATAATCAAACAGTTACTTCTGAAACTGAACACAAATCTGATTTATAATAATTGAGCAAATGCAAATTGGCAATATCTGATCACCAATCTGAAAGCTTCAGCAATATAGTTGATGGAATGTTCTTATCCCTCATTTGGTTATTGTTCAGCAGGTGGAAGAAATCACACTTTATTTCCGCTGTACTATCAAATGTTTTATTCATCCATAATTAAAGGATTGGATTCAACTTAGCGAATATAATCCCAGCAATGTGTAGCAGAGACGTAATAAACCAGGTATTTGCAACGTATCCTTTCAGATAGAAAATTTAATACTCGAAATTTCGCCTAAGCGCTTTCATTTATAACTATGAGACAGTGTAGAAATTGTCATTTATTGAAGACATTTATGTCATTCTATATATACACCGGCTACGTCACAACTGCCGATAGGCCTCTATACTAAGACGCATTACCGAGCAAAATGTGGCTTTTGTCTGCATGCGCATAACCGCCAACGGATTATTTTATATTTCAATAAATTGTTTATAAATCATTTTGTAACAAATTATTTGTTTGTACAAACACAGGAGTTCATAGTTTAACAAGAGGCCCTCTCTACTGGCTAAAGATAAAGTTTAGGTATAATATCATTCAAGGAACATGGCAATGACATGCGCAACTAGGCTTGTTACTGATCATCCCTGCCAAGTTTTGTTGAAATCCAGCCAGATGTTCAGGAGAACTAGTCTGTACAAAGTTAGTGTATTAAAACCTTTAAGGAGTCATAACTCTGCCAAAATTCATTCAACCAGAACACGGCAATGACATGTGCAACTAGGTTTGGTACTAATCATCCCCAACAAGATTCGCTGAAATCCGGCCAGGAGTTGAGAAGAGACTAATCTGGACAAAGTTTGTCTATTAAAACCTTTAAAGGGCCAACTCTGCCAAAAATCATTCAACCGGAATATGGCGATGATATATGCAGGCTTGATACTGATCATCCTTATCAAGTTCAGCTGAAATCCAGCCAGGGGTTCAGGAGAATCAGCCCGGAAAATGTTTGTGCATCAAAAACGTTTGTGCATCAAAAACCTTTAAAGGGCCATAACTCTGCCAAAAATCTGTAAACTGAAACGCGACGATGATATGCACAACTAGGCTTGGTGTTGATCATCCCTGTAAAGTTTTGCTGAAATCTGGCGAGGGGTTCAGGAGAACTTGTCCAGACAAAGTTTGTGTATTAAAACCTTTAAAGGGCCATAACTCTACCAAAAATCATTCAACCGGAACATGGCGATGATTTCCACAACTTAAGACCTGGAACTGATCATCCGTAAAATGTTTCGTTTAAATCTGATCAGGGGTTCAGGAGAACTAGTCTGGACAAAGTATGTGTATTAAAACCTTTAAAGGGACATAACTCTGCCAAAATCAATCAACCAAAACACGGTGACGATATGTACAACTAGGCTTGGTACTGATCATCCCTGAAAAGTTTAACTGAAATCCGTCCAAATAAAGGCCATTTCGTCTTACTGTGGCCAAAATATAGCATTTTTCAGAAAATGAAGGGCTATAACTCCTGTGTAAATGGTCCTACCTGGCTGTTTTTCAAATTTGTCAGAGCTTTCATTGATATTAACAATCTGATAAAGTTTGGTAAAGATCTGATGAAAAATGAAGGCCCTATTGACTTAACGACGAAAAATATAGCATTTTTAACTAAATAAAGGGCCATAACTCCGCTGTTACTGGTCCAATCTGGCTGGTTTTCGATCTTGTCCGAGCTTTCATTGATATTAACAATCTGGTACAGTTTGGTAAAGATCGGATGAAAAATGAAGGCCCTATTATCTTAACGACGCAAAATATAACGCTTTTAACTAAATCAAGGGCCATAACTCCGCTGTTACTGGTCCAATCTGGCGGTTTTCGAACTTGTCCGAGCTTTCATTGATATTACCAATCTGGCAAAGATCAGATGAAAAATGAAGGCCCAATCATCTTAATGAGGTAAAATATATCGTTTTTTAACTAAATCAAGGGCCATAACTCCGTTGTTACTGGTTCGATCTGGCTGGTTTTTGAACTTGTCCGAGCTTTCATTGATATTACCAATCTGGTAAAGTTTGGATGAAAAATGAAGGCCCTATCATCTTAACGAGGCAAAATGTAGCATTTTTAACTAAATCAAGGGCCATAACGCCGCTGTTACTGGTCCTATCTGGCCGTTTTTCGAACTTGCCAAGCTTTCATTGATATTAACAATTTGGTAAAGTTTGGGAAATATCGGATGAAAATGAAGGCCCTATCATTTTAACGAGGCAAAATATAGCATTTTTAACTAAATCAAGGGCCGTAACTCTGCTGTTACTTGTCTGATCTGGCCGGTTTTCGAACTTGTCCGAGCTTTCATTGATATTATCAATTTGGTAAAGTTTGGGAAAGATCCGATGAAAAATGAAGGCCCTATCGTCTTAATGAGGCAAAATACAGCATTTTTAACTAAATCAAGGGCCATAACTCCGCTGTTACTCGTCCGATTTGGCCGGTTTTCGAACTTGTACAAGCTTTCATTGATATTAACAATATGTTAATGTTTGGTAAAGATCAGATGAAAAAAGGCCCTATTGTCTTAACGAGGTAAAAGTTAACGGATGGACGGACGACGGACGGACGACGGACAACTCGCCATCCCATAAGCTCTGCTGGCCCTTGGCCAGTTGAGCTAATAAGTAAAACCTAATGCTTTTATTTACCATCATTTTACCGTCTAAACGTAACACTTTCTCTTTCATGACTTTTGAAGTACTTTCATTTTCGATTTATAAATTAGCATTATGCTAATTAGCCACGAGCTACTCACGAGGTAGCGACAAACTATTTAATAAATTATATCGGATCTGATACGCAGTGGCCAGTCCTGTTTACACTGCCATTGATTAGCGGCATGCCTTGTGCAGAATCACGCAGGTAATTAATGTTTGTAATGCAATGGTATTTTCAAAATATTTCTTATTTACTAAAAATGATAATAAATGTTATTTAAAAAGTCTGACAATGGCCTATTTTATGCTACTTCCTGTTGTTGTAGTTTTGTTTGGAAATGTATAAATGCATCATTCATCACAGCAGGAGTCTGCAGCTGGTCTCAATATAAAGAGAACAATACCCTGTGTGCAGTGACATTATTATATTCTTTCTGTCTTACATAACGGCAAGAAGAGAAAATAAAGAACGAGACTTTGCAGTTTTACCTTGCGTCTCACGAGATTATGTGAGACTTGAGTAAATGCCCAATCTCTCTGCATGCAGTAGTAATGACATTCAACTATTCACTTGTCAGCTGTGTATAATCCATATCCGCTTCACAAAAGATAGATTTGATGATATCGTTTTTTCAATTGCAGTTATTCTTTGTCGTCACTGTTAAAAAGTAATTCCTTGCGAGCGCAGTCATGGACAAATTACAAAACAATATTTCAATGAGTCTGTTTTCGAGACGCAGATATATAATTATCTCAACGCAAACACTTTATTAGCTCTGCCATCAAAAGCAAAAACTAAGTTCTTTTTCTTTCTTCTAAAAGGTGAGACAAAAATTATGTGTTTGCTTGTTATGTTGTTTTTACAAAGACTGCAATTTACAGATTTGTATTATGTATGATTAGAAGCTCACAGTTGCCAAGTGAAGCCATCGGAAACATGTGATTGGAGTATTAAAAATATCAATCAGCGTGACCTAAAAAGGAGAAATAAATAAGTATCAAAGTAATACATGTACACCTGATCGAATTTGAAAACTGTATGGCTTACAATTTGAATGATAAAATGTTAAGCAAATGTTTAACACTTTGTTTTTCCAACCTATTTTTCAGTCCTTTTAAACCTAAATGTCAAAGTCATGGACAAATATGGATGCGTATGTCCTTATTCACTGACAATTATTTGATCATGGACACATATTATATGGATGTGTATCAGGGCTTCTAAAATTTTAAAATGCAAATCGGTCCAGGTTTTTTACTGCCGTAAGAATCGCACTTATTTTGAAAAAATCACTAAAATCGCCGTACCCCCACCCACCATGTCTTTTGCACAATGCATTTTTTCCGTTTAGTCATTGATATAGAGAACTATTTAAAATGTATGTTTGTATTATATTTGTATTATTTATAACTTACTTTATCACAATTTGTACATTTTAATGACTGACATCATGTCTTCGCTTTACTGAATGAATAATTTTCACTCAATATTAAAATTGTTGATCATTTGAGGAATTGAACCAGAAGTGTTTAATAAACCGGGTAGGTATAAAACGCGGACTAACACGCGTGGACTAGCGGATTATATACGATTTTACATAAATTTGAGTAATATCGTTTTTCATCAATTAGCTTAATACCAAATGTTACGACTAACGCAAACAATTTCGGTCCGACTTTAAAAAAAAAACGGTGTCAGGTTTGATCACTTTCCTTAATTAATGTCATTAATATTATACTTTAAGTTATTGCAAAAAAAAATCAAACAAACAATTAACACATCTCGGTATTTTAATTTTTTTTAATGACGCAAACAAACTTCAGTCCCAGCTTTGGCCACTTAAAAAAAAAAACCGACACAAGCAAACAGGCTAACACCTTACGACTAACGGTATATCAAAGAAATTACAGACGGTAACACTCGCTTCAGTGCACCGACAGAACGCGTGATATTCTTTCGCTGATCACACATCAAAGGCATATGCTACCTCGCTATAGACTCTTCCGGAAAACTCCCTACTATCGGTAATGGTTTAGTCCAACTTGACTAAATTGACCTACTTTCGCACAGCGAGTGACAAAAATCGTGTTATGGATCAAAGAATATTGCCGCAAGGCATATTTTAGGATATCAGGAGGCGTGTATAGGGTAATTGTAGATTTTTTAACGACCGATAGATAAAATATCTGGGACCGATTTTAACAGAGATTTTGAAAAGAAAATCGGTCCGGAGAAACAGAATTTGGTCTGGGGACCGACAAACCGGCGATTTTAGAAGCCCTGATGTGTATGTATTCACTGACAAATATTTGAAAGTTGTATCGTTTCAAGAATATTGTCGAAAGAAAAAAAGTTTAGCAAATGTTTGTCAAATTGTTTTTCAAGTAATGTTTCAGTCCTTTAAACCTAAATGTCAAGGTCAATGACTCATATGTGTTATATGCATAGCATTTGTCACAAGTGACCAAGTTAGGAAGTTGTAGCGCTTATGTGGTGTGAAGATATTCTTGAAGAAAACATGATAAGAATTGTATTGGGGCTTTTAAGGCGCACCAACATATCAAAGGTTATATGGCGCCTAACAGGCATGAACATGACAGGCTCATCCTGAAAATATGGAGAATAGGCCTAGGACCTTCTCACCCTGAACTGCAGAGTTGCTGCAAATTCTATTGTAGACTCTCCATTTACGCTGGAGCCATGTTTATGGTTTTTCTGCCACTGCTGTTAGTGAGTGAGCGAGATGGCACCTGAAACAATGCAGGGGTCATGATGAAGACCTTTAATGAGCATGAACAAAAAATGACAAAATGAATATGTATGGCAGGGTCCTACCCATCTGCATGTGACGGTGTGTTTGCAGTGGTTGTATTCTACCCCGGCAACCACAAGGGGGCATGATAAGAAATATATAAAAAAAAAAAAATCCTATTTATTTTTCAGCCCTTTTAGGCCAACATGATATATGGGCTTCAGGGCTTTTTTCCTTCTGAAACAGGGGCCGAAATTCGGCTACTTCACAATTCAAAGTTGGTCATTTTTTTCAAAAAATGTGGCCAATTTTTTTCACAATTCAAAAAAAAAAAACATTTCCCCATCTAACTTTCTCAATATTGTTTGTTTTGGATACATTTATATTGGTCATTTTGTGAAAAAAAAGTGTGATAACTGTCTGATTTGTGAAAAAAGTATTGAAAGATTAATTGTTAAAAGCAATATTGCTGAATACATGCATCCATTGTTTTTGTGGGAGGAGGACACTATAAAACAAATGTACAATTATTCAGCATAATTTGGTACATTTTAGATAAACTTTCTAGGCTAGCTATAGCGAGTCTTCACAATTCTTAGAAAAAAGCCCTCAGGGCTTGTTATATGTATTATATACATAGTAATACATCCACTAATCAAATTTGAAAGTTATATGTGTTTTTGTTGAAACAAACTATAAGAAGTGTGTTCCATGGAACACTTGTGTCACCTGCCATATGCTTACTTAAGCAACGCCAAGGCAACTTAAAACGTTGAAGACAGGGGTACAATCTTTCTTGAATCATGGAGCGGGGTTAGTTTTTAAATCTTAAAGTTTAATGAAAAGGGACATAACTCTGCATTGGATAACCATATGTCAATATTTTGCCAAGCCATGAGCTAGATTCGAGTTATTGGACATGTCAATGGTATTTGAATAATTGATAAGGAAAAACTGTATAAAGTTGACCGTAAGACAATATTTTGCCAAGTTATGAGCCTGCATTTAGGTTGCAGGTTAAAGTTTTATGAAAAGGAGCATAACTCTGCCAAAATTAAAGTCAAAGATATTGGACATGTGTAACAACATTTCTTGCGGTACGATTAAGAAGTGTGTGAAGTTTTATGAATATATTTCAAATACTTTTCAAGTTATGGCCAAGGTAAGGCTGCAGGTTAAAGTGAGACGGACGACCGATGACAGACGACTGACAAATTGATCCCTAAGTGTCTGCCATTCTATGCAGGTGACACAAAAATGTTACACATATGTTGGTAACATAATAACTAAAGGACAGAGACTGATGTGCAGACAGACGTACGTCATGGTGCATACCAAAGCAAACTTTTCACTACAGCAGCTCAGCAATAAAACTTGATGGCACACCTCTTTTCTAAAATTACCAGGAATTGTATATAACATTTGGGCGAAAAAAATGAAATCTTTATAACAACTAATATACTGGTTTAAACTCTACAACATAAACAAATGAATGATACTAATAGTCCCAATCGTAAAAACTCGGCCAATCTATGATCATGTCTTGTGTCTGTATATCGACAGATCGGTACGTTCAAAATCTTGACATTTTGTAGTTGATGGCAATGGCACAGAAAATAGTGCACTCAGTTGCTTCACTATTGCTACATAAACAATATGGCCATTAGCCACACGTGTTCATATAAGATTTATGTTGCATGTTTGCTATGTACAATACAGATAAAGGTTTTATCACTGCTTTCATGTAAATAAACTACAGATAAAGTAATCGGTAAATGACATTGCAAAACTCTTATGTTAACTTTGATTTTAAATGCAGATAATTTTCATGGGAATCTTAAATTAAATGTCATGCTAGGATGACAGAAACAATACGGGACCTTCTAGATACATTCGAGTTATGCTTCGAAGATGTGAACGAGATGTTGTAAATGTACTTCGTCCAGTCAAAATCAATATAATATCAACAACACTTTATCTAGGCCAGGAAACAGGAGCAATTAACTAAATGATTGTACAGTACAAGATTATAAGCAGCCACTCCTACATAGATGACATTTCCATGATGAGGAGGGGGCACATTATAACAGAATCATTGATTTGTCAGCAATGTGTGTAGGATTTGTTATCACACATGCCATAATTGCCATTATAGGGCAATCTGTATTAATTCAGTCACTAATGGAGATCTACATTAACCCAATGAAACTGGTCCTGTTGCATGTAAAGGAAATTTGTTAGAAATGACTGCCTATCTTAAAGTAACAGAGTCATCTTTTAAAAGTACAGTAATGCGGATCCTTGGCAATAGCGGATCATTCCTTAGTAAACACAATATTTTCTCAGTAATAACTATTTAAATCTTACTTCTCACTGTTCATACTGAACAGTGATACAAGATAATTCGGAGCAAAAATCCGGAACTGAAATGATGGTTTTGACACCAATTGCAAGCGTTCTAACGCATGGGCGATGCTGATTTCTGTAGTAGCAATGTCGACACTGGTTAAAAACTCGTGACATTAGAAACAATTACAGATAAATGCGAAAAATAAATGCATTTTTTAAATGTTAAATGTCTCAATTATCGTAAGCATTCAACTCCAATATGCATCGGCTGTATTTAAACAGTTATGAGCTTAATATCAGATGGAAATACATATGTTAGTGTAGCGGATCATCATTTATTCAAGGTCCCAACAGTGATTTTGTTTTGTCTATGTTGTGTTTTTGAGTTTATTAGAAAATATGTCAACTCATCATTATTAACTTATAAAAGCAATATATAAAAACAATTCTGATAATTAAAACATGCATAAATATCAGAATTTAATCAGCTGCCTAGCTAGCTGTAATAAAACCAGACCATTCGATTGAATTGAATGTTGTTTAACGGCTCATCAACACAGTACAGGTTATTTAGAGCCGCCCCAGAGAGAGGGGAAGGATACATAGGAATCCGGGAACCTGCCCTACTCTTATTATCGAATAGATTCCTATGGTTCTTTAACGTGCTCGGAGGATAGACCGATACACGGGACCGCCCGGTTTACGTCCCCATCCGACGGACGAGGCTAAGGTAAAGTGTCTTGCCCAAGAACACACCGACGGAACTCAGTGGCACCACGGAGGATTGAACCCGGGGCCTCCGGTTACAAATCCGCCGCGCTTAACCCAATGGAACTGGTCCTGTTGCATGTAAAGGAAATTTGTTAGAAATGACTGCCTATCTTAAAGTAACACAGTCATCTTTTAAAAGTACGGTAATGCGGATCCTTGGCAATAGCTGATCATTCCTTAGTAAACACAATATTTTCTCAGTAATAACTATTTAAATCTTACTTCTAACTGTTCATACCGAACAGTGATACAACAAGATAATTCGGTGCAAGCATTCTAACGCATGGGTAAGCGCCTCATGAGCGATGCTGATTTCTGTAGTAGCAATGTCGACACTGGTTAAAAACTCGTGACTTTAGAAACAATTACAGATAAATGCGAAAAATAAATGCATTTTTTAAATGTTAAATGTCTCAATTATCGTAAGCATTCAACTCCAATATGCATCGGCTGTATTTAAACAGTTATGAGCTTAATATCAGATGGAAATACATATGTTAGTGTAGCGGATCATCATTTATTCAGGGTCCCAACAGTGATTTTGTTTTGTCTATGTTGTGTTCTTGAGTTTATTAGAAAATATGTCAACTCATCATTATTAACTTATAAAAGCAATATATAAAAACAATTCTGATAATTAAAACATGCATAAATATCAGAATTTAATCAGCAGCCTAGCTAGCTGTAATAAAACCAGACCATTCGATTGCAATTGGCAGATTAAGAAATATTGCCCGCATAAAAAAATCTGATTGTTTGATGGTGAGGGTGGTGAAGATATATTGATGACCAATGGATTAATTTGTATAACCTGAAACAAAGATAAGATTTCCAGCGATAATTGAATGTAGTTGAGAAATGTGTTTATTTGATAATTCTACCTAATTCTATCCAATCTTAATTTTTTTTTTAAAAAATGTACATATATTAGGAAAACAAAAATTAATTTCAACTATGATCAATTTTGATCAGGTTTGATGCAAAACTGGACCTGAAATGAATATCGGAGACGTGCATGTGTCAGAAATGTATCGTTTATTAGATTAAACATAAACAATCTAACTTTGAAGAATGTAAAGGAGCTCATTTCCAAGTCAGTCGGTGCCGCAAGCACATACAGTGACACCTAATCCACTGCTAAATGCGTTTTGGGTGAAGAAAATGTAATAAAATCTACAAAAAGCATCTGTGCGTTTGAATCGACATTGTCAAAGTATGTTGCTTGTGGAATTAAACAGGCGTCCGCTCTTACCTCCTTGACGTTCGCTCTATCCCCAGCATGTTCGCTCCCCTACCTCGAGAAAATTGACCACAAATCACTCAGATTAAAACTTTAACATTCACATTTAGGGCATAAGCAATTTATGGGCGGTATTCGAGTTATATTCACCATTGAAATACTTCTTGAATGCAAATAGAATCCAAAAACAAGTTGAAAATATTTTGAGAATCCAAACTCTGTAGAGACAATATAAATGACTTTAACCAGCTGGCCAGACCCCAAAACTGGAGCGTTGAATTAAGAGTTACCAACTCTTTTTTTATTTTAAGCATACAGGGTTAGAATTTTAAAAGGAAATTCACTTGCAAATTTTTGCGAGTGGTAATATATTCTACTGGCAAAATGAAAAATGCACTGGCAAAATGTTATCGAACTTTTAGTTTTACCATTAGTTGCCATTATAAACACATCGTTGAAGAATGGATTTCTATTTTCTTGATGTTAAATCACATTATGACAATCGACAATACGAAACCAGTCTGAGGAAATCTACAAGTTGCGCGATAGACATTTCCGGTTTAAAATGCACATTAAGTCATTAATTTATGCGTGTTTATGGCGGAAATAAACATTCTGAATGAAATGGTACAGGAATTTACGGCACTCGCAAAAAAATGCGAGTAGTAGTACTGTATGTACCTAGAAAATCTACTCGCAAACTTCAATTTCAACATGCATTTTGCGAGTCTGCGAGTGTTAAAATCGAACCCTGAGCATATTCAATCATATATGTATTTTAAGAACCCGTGCATAAACCTATAATTTTAATAACACATACACATTATTATATGACCTGAAAACCTGGACAGATAAACGGTTTTGTAGTGTAATTTTGCCATTATTTGGTGGGTAATAGTTTCTTAAAGAATCAAGACTGCCATATAAAAATTATATGTAAGCTGAATGATTGGTACCAATCCCGTACCACTTTGTGATTATTGGTTTACCTCTGCTGTTATCTCATATTGGTACCAACCCCGTACCACCTTGTGATTACTGGTTTACCTCTGCTGTTATCTCATATTGGTACCAACCCCGTACCACTTTGTGATTACTGGTTTACCTCTGCTGTTATCTCATATTGGTACCAACCCCGTACCACCTTGTGATTACTGGTTTACCTCTGCTGTTATCCCATATTGGTACCAACCCCGTACCACTTTGTGATTACTGGTTTACCTCTGCTGTTATCTCATATTGGTACCAACCCCGTACCACCTTGTGATTACTGGTTTACCTCTGCTGTTATCCCATATTGGTACCAACCCCGTACCACTTTGTGATTACTGGTTTACCTCTGCAGTTATCTCATATTGGTACCAATCCCGTACCACCTTGTGATTACTGGTTTACCTCTGCTGTTATCCCATATTGGTACCAACCCCGTACCACTGTGTGATTATTGGTTTACCTCTGCTGTTATCTCGTATTGGTACCGATCCCGTACCACTTTGTGATTATTGGTTTACCTCTGCTGTTATCTCCAGTACAATTCTACAGTAATCAAGAGTCTGGCATAATATTGATGAGAAAGAACAATGTAATACACCTCTGGAAAGTATAGTGTTTACTTCACTATGACGTGAACAGCGTCGAAATTCATTATGTCATGCTGCTTTTGTTATGAAGCATGTGGGCAAAATTACATTGGTCAAACACAATAGAACTTCGGCCCTTGGTTAAGTCTTTGTTTGTTTGACTTAGTAATTTACGTCATTTTTAGCACATGTTAGGCTATATATAACAATTCATTTTTGGTGGAGGCAGACCACCCCATTTTTCCTGGGTAGAGCCAGTACCTCCCACATCTGTAAGAATCGACACTTTCTCACTTGACAAGTCAAACTCTCTGAAGAACTGAAACCAGCTGTGCGGCGAGAAAGTTTTAGACGCAGGGTATTTACTATTCCAGCCATGGAGACTCTTGAATAAGTCAGTGATCCTGTTAATCAAAATACACTGATGCTTTGTGCAGTTCTTCCAAGCTTAAGGCTGAACGATCATACCAAAAAGGTGGTGTACCACTTATGCAAACCATGACGCACGCATCGTTGGTGAGTTATACTTCTTAATGGAATGTAATTGTCATGGTAATTGTCATAGTGAGTCATAAGTAGAATAATAAGAGCAACGCCTAGTGGGACATTTTACGCCCGTTTGCTTAAAGGTTTTTATGTAAAAATCATTTCCTACGTGTCAAGTCAATATGACCTTAACCTTTTTATGATCAGGTAGATTGACATTTGACAAACTTACCATAAAATCACTTAAGGGTTGTTGTCACAAAATGACCCCATTTGTATTAACCCAAAATAGGAGTCATTGCACATGGTTACTATTTCAGTAAAGTTTTAAAATTTTAGGTCTAATAGTTAAGATACAAGTAACAGTGGGGGTGTTTCTCAGAATTGGGTCTTTGACAGGTCAGGTAAATGTGACGTTGATTATCTACTGACCTTAAAGGCAATATGCTTCCTCCTCTCATCAAGTGCAATGTTACCTATAAAGTTTCATGAATCATGAGTGTGGTTGTTATACTTCCAAAGTTATCATGTGCAATGCACTAATCAATTTAGGTAATGGTGACCTTGACCTGCACTTATCTATATCAGGTAATGGTGACCTTGAACTTTAACGTACTACCCCAAAAAAAAAATAGAGTTCCACCTCTCAGCAAAGGGCAATAGATTTTGTAATTTCTATGAAATTTAGTACAGTGAAGAAAAAAAAAGTTTTTTCATGCTTAAATTTGTCCATGTATTTGCCTTGTGACTACCTAAGGCCAAATAAAATAATAGGTGTGTTTCCGGTTACCCGACCTACCCTAGAAATTCCCGCCGACCCTATGGTTTTTATTGCATTCCAAAAAAAAATTAAAAAATTTCAAGCCGACCCCCGTCCGTAATGGATTCCGGAATATACCGTCTCCCTGTCAGGCAGGCGCTTGATTGAGTTGATAGATATCAGGGTTCTCAATAGACGCGTACACACGCGTTTTGACGCATGGAAATTCAATCTGACCCAATTCTGACGCAGCTAATTTACCACCTGTGCGTTTTTATGACACGCGTGTATTTGCTTCCAAGCATCAATCCAATACACATGTACCTATTTTCGATAGCCCAAACATCACAATAATGAGCACGCGCTGCATAACAGTGATTGACACCTTGGCTGACGACCTTGATCGCCTCTCGACCAATCAAATTCGCTGCTGTCACAGCTTGTGGCACAGAGGCAGAAATAACCTGTCTATAAATGGTGTCACTGTGTAATCAAATCGCTGCTATTGTGTTAATAATTTAGTCATTATCTTTGAAGTTTATGATGCTTTTTGCGGGTGGAGACTATTATGACCTCATTGGATTAACTGTTTAATTTGATTGCTACAGGCTTCTGATTGATTTTCCGGTTAATTAGACCGAACTGAAATAAAACAAATGCTAGCGGTCAAACATGTGAAAAAATATAAAAATCGACAAAAATAAAATACGGACGTTTATAGATGCACCCTAGGTGTAGTCTGACCCCGAAGAAGCAGAAAATAAGAGAGCTAGTGTTATAATAACACCAATAACTTATAATATATAATATCACCAATAACTTATAAGTTTAACAGATGTGGACCCCAACTTATTAAACTTTGAATCTTTTTCATAATGACATGTGCACATTATTGTAAAATGGAATAGTAGTTTTTTCAATAAAATATTTACAGAATTCACAAAAATTAAAGTTATTAAAGGATGTTTTAAAAAACGGCGCTTCGATTTGTTTGATTTATATTTGACCTTTGACATTTCAATGTAATATAATATACATAGTGATATAGAACATGTGTTATATACATAGCGATATAGAACATGTGTAATATACATAGTGATATAGAACACAAGACGAGGCAGGAATTGTCCGGCACCAGTTTCAGCACCATTTATTAAGGTTATACAAAATATGTCACAAAGTAGGTGATATTAAAGATTGTGAACTTGCTCTATATCACGAGGAGTTTTATTGTCGGACAAAAAAATCCCTACCGACCCTACTAAATTGGCAATAAAAAGTAAAACCAAAAAAGAAAGATTTCACCTACCGACCTACCCTATATTTTTTTTCAATGTAACAGGAAACACACCTATTATTTTATTTGGCCTAATATTGTTTATCCCATTTGTTAGTCAGTCTATATTCTGTGATTATACATTTGAAAACAGGCAAGCCCAGTAAATTGACAAAGGACTGCAAATCAGATAACACTCACATGATGGTCACATTGAATCAATATGTGCATCTTTATAGGTTATTGAATTTGTACGGCTAAATATTACTTGGAACGAGTTGTTTTGGCAAAGGACGACGAGTTTTTGAATTTGTATGGCAAAATGTTACTTGGAACGAGTTGTTTTGGCAAAGGACGACGAGCTTGCGAGTCGTCCTGCGCCAAAACAACGAGTTCCAAGTAATATTTAGCCATACAAATTCAATAACCTTTTTATTGTATACTTTCATATTGTTTTCGATCAATGTTAATTGTATGACTATTACTTTTCATTGTATTTGTGTTATTTTTATAGCTTTTGACGAAATTTTTATCTTGTCATTCAGTTTCATTTTGTGTGGATGATTATTTTTCACGAAAATGACGTCGACATCGGATGACGTCATTAAAAACATCAAACGATTTTCTAAAGTTTGTTTACCATTCGATAACGTTAAAAACAGTGGGTTTCAATTATTTTATCAATTTCTGCCATAAAAGGTTGGAAAAAAACACGAAGGAAGGAAGGATTCCGTTATTTTATTTGAAAGTAGTTCCTTATTTCTATTTTGCGGCTCTTAGCAAGCACGAGAAAAAGTTCCGGTGCAATATCAATGTGTGCAATATCATAGAATATTGCACACTTATCTCAATGCAAAACTAAATGGGACAATATGAAAGTATACAATAAAGTATGATATCTAATACGCCTGTAAAGTTTTGTTTGAATCAGTTGAAAGAGCCATCCGTGGCTGAGAGGTTAGAGTCTCTGACTACTTTAAATCACCTGCCCTCACCGCTGTGTGCTAAGGCCTAACAGGACATGTAAACGTTATGTAAGGAAGATCGTTATGTGAGGAAGCTATATCAAGCTGACTTACAGAACGCAGTTGGTTCTGCCCAAGTGCCCGCCCGTGCAAAAAAATCCCAGAAGGGCACATTAACTCTTCCTCCATTAATAAAAGTTGGAATGTTGCCTTTAGATCGGACTACACCAATTACCAACCAATCAGCGGACAGGGTAAATTCGGAGCTATTACACAGAATCTCTTAATTTTGATTGGTTGTCAAGGTAATCAAACCAAAAAATCTTCCTAAAAAATTAAAATTCAACTTTTGAAGAGTACTTATAAAGGTTAAATCATACATTTGTGCAATGTATTCATAATGTGTTGCATAATCAAAGAAAGAAGTATATTTTACATTTTCCTCATGTTTTCTACATGCAAGTAGGTGGGTCAGCACCATCCGACCCAAACAGCTTTTTCAAAACATACTCAATGTATGGCTTCTGTATGTTTTTTTGATAAAACTAAGATAGGTCTTTCAAAACAAGTAATAAACAAGAGGCCCAAGAGGGCCTGTGAACGCTCTTCTGGCTGTTATACCATTGATGAATCGAGTTGTACTACATGGTGTCTAGAGTGTACACAAGGTTTTTCAAGTATTTGACCTAGTGACCTAGTTTTTGACCCCATGGGACCCATTTTCGAACTTGACCAAAATATAATTAAGACAACATTTCGACAAAGTTTCATCAAGATCGGGTCAGAAATATGGCCTCTAGAGTGTACTAGTGACCTAGTTTTTGACCCTGTGTGACCCATTTTCAACTTTAGCAAGCTATAATTGAGACACATATTCTGACAAAATTGCATCAAGATCGGGTCAAAAATATGGCCTCTAGAGTGTACACACGGTTTTTCCAAAGTTTGACCTAGTGACCTAGTTTTTTAACACCATGTGACCCATTTTTGAACTTGACCAAGATATAATTAAGACAAACATTTTGACAAAGAGTGTACACAAGGTTTTTCCAATATTTGACCTAGTGACCTAGTTTTTAACCCCATGTGACCATTTTCAAACTTGACCAAGATATAATTAAGACAAACATTCTGACAAAGTTGCATCAAGCTCAGGTCAAAAATATGGCCTCTAGAGTGTACACAAGGTTTTTCCAATATTTGACCTAGTGACCTAGTTTTTAAATTCATGTGACCCATTTCCGAACTTGATCAAGATATAATTAAGATTAACAATTTGACAAAATTTCATCAAGATTGGGTAACAAATATGACCTCTAGAGTGTACACAAGTTTTTTCAAGTATTTGACCTAGTGACCTAGTTTTTGATCCCACATGACCCATTTTTGAACTTGACCGAGATTTCATTGAGACAAACATTCCGACAAAGTTTCATCAAGATCAGGTCAAAAATATGGCCTCTAGAGTGTACACATGGGTTTTTCCAAAGTTTGACCTAGTGACCTAGTTTTTAACACCATGTGACCCATTTTTGAACTTGACCAAGATATAATTAAGACAAACATTTTGACAAAGTTTCATCAAGATTGGGTCAGAAATACGGCTTCTAGAGTGTACACAAGGTTTTTCAAGTATTTGACCTAGTGACCTAGTTTTTAACCCCATGTGACCCATTTTCAAACTTGACAAAGATATAATTAAGACAAACATTCTGACAAAGTTGCATCAAGCTCAGGTCAAAAATATGGCCTTTAGAGTGTACACAAGGTTTTTCTAATATTTGACCTAGTGACCTAGTTTTTGACCCCACATGACCCATTTTCAAACTTGACCAAGATTTCATTGAGACAAACATTCTGAGAAAGTTTCATGATGATTGCATCAGAAATGTGGCCTCTAGAGTGTACACAAGCAAAAGTTAACGGACGACGGACGACGGACAACACACCATCCCATAAGCTCTGCTGGCCCTTGGCCAGTAGAGCTAAAAATACAGCTTCTTATATTAGGGAACTCAGTACAGAGCTTAGAGCTATAAGGTAGGCCTATGGAAAATGAATTGGTGTAGTATATCCATATGATCTTACATGTTGATGAGACTTTAAAATCCAATTGAATTGAATCAGTTGAAAACTGAAGGAGGAGTTGCGCATACAAAATTTGTGTCAGATGAATAGGAGGACAGAGAATGACGACTCTAATTTTATTTCTAGATAAATAACCAATACAGTACCCCCAAGTAGTAAATACATCTACCAGTATTTTCACATTGTAGAAAATGAAAGCACCTACTAATGGCAATTATGATTGATGTCCCTGATGCAATATGCATGTTATATATCTATTACGCAGTTGTTTATATGTAGACATTTGGCCGCAAATCAATAACCAGCTATATCTGCACTCGCATTAAGACAATGGCTCCATTTTAAGAGCAATAATGTGAATAATATAAAACACAGCATCTAACATCTCTAGCAGGACTGTGTTGTCTTTAAGCCATTTAGGCCAATATTAGGAAAAGCAAAACACTATACAGCATTCAGTACAGTGTAATTATTCTACCAGGTAATAGTCCAGCAGTTTTCTGTAATGAATTGTTTTCTGTTTAAAGAGACACATGGCAATCTTCATTTTTTAAAAATTCGCAATGCTTCTACATAAATTGCATTTTTTTCAATCATTAATATTAATTATAAGAATTGTATAAAGCAAAGTGTATTTGCATATTACTAAATGTTGATTACAT
Organism: Cyrtodaria siliqua; assembly: GCA_037043455.1. NCBI lineage: Eukaryota > Metazoa > Mollusca > Bivalvia > Adapedonta > Hiatellidae > Cyrtodaria > Cyrtodaria siliqua. The sequence goes on from JAWPHD010001622.1 coordinate 52,771, forward strand.
TTCACCAATAATATATTCAAACCTACGGTAGAATAAAGAAGAAAAAGTGATAACTCAAAATTGATATGCAAGCAGATTTAACAGTGAATCATACTGGATTAATACATCGAAAGGCTAACTTCAATGCTTGATCAAGACTGCAAGACTGCCATGTGTCCCTTTAATGGCTCTTCAACACATAGGCTATTATTAGCTAGCCTAGATTACTGTGTATTTCGAGCTGTCCTAGAGAGTTATAATTGAATGCTGTTGTATGTCATTTCCAGCACATTTTAGGCTATTATCATGGCTCGACGTTAACTTTACGGTCAGCTTGCCCATGGGGCAAGTTAAATCTAAAATTTACTTGCCCATGCTAGTTGGTTGGTGTTGCCCAATTATTTAGACCCGAAGTTTTATAAGGATATACTGTTTGAGGCTTCACGAGTATTAGACCACTTACTGTTATAACTCTCACAGCACATTTCTGAGAATTCTAAAAGCTGGTCTAATACTTACAATGTACCTAACAACAATAATAATATCAGAAACCTGAAAAGAGCAATGGGTTTCTTTTGTATTTTGTCATATTCTATAATCATTTTCCCTCTAAATTTTGAAGATGCCCGACGAAATTGACCCTGGCAATCGATTTGCTCGTGGTGTCGGCAGCCCGTTGACTTTTTTCCTGGGTAGAACCGGTATTGTATACCTCCAGCCATCTAAGAGAGGAAGGATAAATAGGAATCCGGGAACCCTACTCTACCCTTACTGTCTAATTATTAGATGTCTTATAATGGTTCTTAAACATGTGATCTGAGAATAGACTCTGAAACATGGGACTGCCCTCCGGCCTTTTTATATCCCATCCAGAAGTCGAGGCTAGTGGAAGTGTACACTGATGTAGCCCAGTGGCGCCAGTAAGACTCGAACCCGTCATACCATCATCAGATTTAGAGTCGAATGTCTATCCAGGGAGTCACGTTATCAGGAAAGGTTACATATGTAATTGAATGCCTACCTTCTTGTTGTATCCGTCACTGACAGGTGAAATAATACCAGCTATGACATTGAAATTGCCTGTTCTCTGTAGATGATCCCGACCTAGTTCTGAAATAGCAACAATGCCTCAGTCTCAGTTTCATCATTCACAATCAAATGTCATGTAAACCATGTCAAGTAAATAACTACCCATGAGCAGATGAGGCGAAAAAACAACGAAGTTCTAGAAACTGATTAATTCCCTGAATATAAATTCGGGTACAAATATATCCACAGAGCTTAAAAAGCAGTCAACACTGAGACCAGGTCCCTGATGTACTAATCCGGAGCTGGAAATTATTGGTCAGGGTAAAGTTTAGTATTCATTTGGTTTAACTTGCACCTTTCCAAACAGCAATATAACAGTTGTCAATTTTGGAAACTGTATTGGCTTTTTTTGGGGCTTTGTTCTCAAGTTTAAAATTAACATATTTAAAATCGATAATCAATGTTCATCCAATCAGAAAAGGCCATTTATTAAACGTTATTTTACATTTACATTTTTATGGGAATTTAAGGAATAGGCAATGCCTCTTGTGTCCCATATTCAGTCGTGAGACTGCCAGTGGTTATCAAGTATTTTCTTATATGTGGCTACTGACTGTCTGCTTCAACTATACTCTGTGGAAGATTGTTCCAGTGATTTATGACTCATATGCTGAAGAAGTTGCGTTAGCTTAAATAGCTCCATAGTGTGTCCTTTTGTAGCATGTGTTGTTGGATTAGTAACTTTAAACAATGATGAAGAGTCCAAATCATATTTATGTTTCAATATCTTGAATGTTTCGATGAGATCGCCTCTGACACGTCTCTGTTCAAGAGAGTTCATGTACATATTTAAAGCTGAAAGTCTTTCTTTATAACTGAGATCTCTTAACTCTGGTACTAGTTTAGTTGCTCGATGTTGTATTTTTTCTATTAACATTCAATATCCTTATAACAATAACGGCTCCAAGCCTGTGAACACAATATTCTAATAGGGACTTATATAATGGTATATATAATAATAAAGCTTTTTCTATCAATGAGTTTAACAATTCTTTTCAAATAACCGAGACGTCGCATCGCTTCCTTTGATTGAATGGGATTTTTTTTAAACATTCTTGGGGCAGCACTATAAAATTGCGCATTTGCATGAGTATCATGATACATTGGCATGACACCATCATGATATAACTGACAGATTGTTAAAAGTGATGTACAAAATTAAAATCTTTTGGTTGGAACTATCATGGCGAACGGTTTCAATGTTGTTTGGTTGAATGGTGTTTTACGACATTTTCAGCATAAATTAGGCTATATTCATAATTTTTCATTGCAGAGATGTTGAGATTTTATCTTATTTTCAGTAGGTGATAAAATTTGTGTTACTCGGTTTTTATCCTTAGGTTCTATAGTAAAATAAAAATCTTTGACCAAGTAAAAAGATGATAATTTTCAAGATTTTGATTTTGAAAGATATGTATGTTGAATCAGTTTGCATGAATGTGCATGAAATATGCAGGGTTTTAAAAGAACCACATTGTAGATACCTTAATTTTAACTGTAAACTTGGTTGAACATCAAGGATAAAGACTGAGTTTATCACCTACCAGAATGAATTAAGTAGGTCTTATTTCTGGTCACTGATTGGTCAGTTTTATTGATGATGGTTACTGATCACGTCATGATTGACATGAATATTCATATCGGCCGCTGGTGGCAACGGCGGAGTATTACCTATGAGTGGGGATCATCCCCCTATCGTTTGACAAACTAAGGCATCGGCGTTTGACACAAAACATTTACGGTAAACAAAAACAAAACAAAATTTTTTGTCAAAAAACAGAAATTTCCTACTTTCGTTTTCAACGATAATCTTAGTAAATTTAAGTAATAATGTAACTTACCGAACATCCGCAGATGCATATTTGTGGGCGGGTTGAACGACCCACATGCCAACAACATAACCTTCTGAGGTAAGGACATTTTACGAAATAAAACCATTCATACTGCGGCAGCTCCGACAAATTATGGAAATCCGATAAAATTGCAACCGGTGTCCGTAAGAACAGCTGCGTCGTAATATTTTCAAATATACTCGAATTGGTCAAAATAGTTTGGTTCATTTAACGGGATAAACGCTCATAAAGATTAATATACTAACTGCAAATTGCATACAACTGATAGGTATATTATTAAAGTAATGTTCTAATTTAAACTCTGTACAAAATGGCGAGAATAAAGTAATTGTGAAGCCAATGGTATGCATCTCACACTGAATAAACATACCTACTTACAGCAGGGAGTATGTATACTTACTCCCTGCTTACAGATACCTACAGATACTTACAGATCCTCTTCTGGTAATAGGCTATCCTCAGCCTCTTCGAACAGCTCGAACAGCTCATCGTGTTCGTTATCAATGATTATTTGGTCATAACCGGTCATATTAATCAGTTTTCTATACTGGGACTTTACAGGTTGAATTTTCCATAATTTGTCCAATTTTCGCTTTAAGGCATGTATACCGTTTTGGCACTTACAACCTCCGCTGGCTTTGAATTCCAAATATCTACTATTCAATAGCAAAACGAGTATTTTCTAACATTGAGATGCGGTCGTTTTTTATAAAGTTTATATTGATGCCCGCATGTAGATGATTGTGTTCTCATTGTCAGTAGATTTGATACCTCGGGACCATATTTACCAGTAGCCAGCGTAATTAACATTTGCTATCATATCGCCTCTAAATCTTCTGTATGCCAATGTAGGTAGGTTTAGAACTCTTAACATTTCTTTATATGATAATTCCTTCATACCAGCTGATAATCGTGTAGCTCTTCTCTGTACATTTTCTATCGTATTTATATGTCGTTAAGGTATGGATTCCAGACTTGATTCCCAAATTAATTCTGCACGCGGTCTTACAAGTGATGTATATAATTTTTAAATGTAGTATTATCTAGGTACTCAAACGTTCTTCGTATAACACCCATTATATAGTTTGCTTTGTTGACCTTTTCATATTTTTCAAATGACAATTTCTGATCTATTACAAATCCAGTGTCCTTCACAGCAGATGTTACTATCATAGGGTTAGCATACTCTATCATGGCTATTACTTTGCCAAAGGCCTTCATGAAGTCACACTTCGACACATCTATACATCCTCCCCTGTCAAGTATTTCAGTTCAAGTATCTAATACATGCAGAGGCTGTAGAACAGTGGATCTACCGGGTGTCACGAAACACACAAATCTATCTATTACCTAAAAATCCACCCAAATCTTCATTTAATCTACCCCTAAACTTCCCAAATCCAAACCAAATCTACCGTATATGGTGTTACAATGATGTTATTATACCAAATATCAAAAACAAAATAGTCAGTTGAGAAAAATGAAGATATATTTGTTAATTTATTACTGAATTACGATTTTTGTGTTATTTTTACACATTAATTGTGATAACACCATACATTATTAACAAATAAACGAACAACTACATCTTCATTTTGCTCAAACGATTTTTTTTGTTGTGATATTTGTTATTACAACATCGATGTAACACCATATAACGTACATTTGGTGCGGATTTGGGAGATTTAGGGGTAGATTTGGTATAGATTTGGGTGGATTTGGGGGAATATGTAGATTTGGGTGTTTCGTGTAACCGGACCTACCAGATATAAAACCGAATTCCTTGTTACTAAACAGTTTATAATGTTTCATGTGACTGACGATGTTATCTCGTATAATACTCTCCATTACTTTATAAAGAAGAGATGTTAAACTCGAAGTTCTGTAGTTGCCCGCATACTTAATAGTATCACCTTAAAATTCTTAAACAATGCAGTAATGTTTGCGGACAATATAATACTAAATACTTTAACATCCAGCCTGGTCGATAGTTTGTGTTTGTTTTATTATTCTCCCAAATAAAATCCTGTCAGAAAAGCATGTTTGTGTTGACATCTTCATTTCAAGAAATATAAAAAGATCGGACAGGGAAAGTAGCATTCAAAGAGGACAGTCAACCGCAAAACACAGAAACAAACACGCAAACAGACAAAAAAGAAGGCAAAAGTAAAACTAAATACAAACGACATCACAAACATAAAATAGTTGACAATAGGGCTACCGCCTTGGAACGGTCAGTGGCAAAGAGGCCACTGGGGGTTTAAACCGGTTCTAGGGTGCACCAAACCTCAAACTTACCCTACTGACATCCCATTAAAACAGGACAGTGTAAATAAAGAAATCCCCGCCATGATCTAATCTCTAACCAACAAGGCATCATCAATAGGCAATATAAGTAAAACACAAATATGCTCGTGTAAATATAATACAAAAAACAATAGCCTAGAAATCCACAATGAAGGTACTCAGTGACTTGGCAGAAGCCAGAGCAACAAGAGAATAAACCATTAAGGGCAGACAAGAAAGATCATAGACAAACATCAAACGCCACCGTCCCAATGGGCTTTAGGGGGGAGTCATCATAGGGTCCACAGCCTGTCCGGTCATCGTACAATTAAAGAGGAAAGCATAGTGGCGAACTGCAAAAGGGTCCACCACCAAGCATGCATTACGTTGCAAAATGATAGGGTCATAAACTCTTTTGATAAACTTTTTAACACGTTTAACAAAGATAGTATGAAAGTGATCATGACCAAGAATCTTACGAAGTTTATAAATCACATCACCATAGAAGTCAAGTTGTGATAGTCCTTGTCGCAGAAGAGTCCTTAAATTACTTTTATATTTGGAAAGAAGATCAGGGTTACGATAATAAAATTTTGCAAAGGTTGTACGAAGTTTATGGTAACGGTAACCCTGATTGAGTAGCTTTTTAGTTACACAAAGATTACGAATATTAAAGTCCTCAACTCGAGTACAAGCTCTTGAAAAACGAAAAAGTTGAGATACATACACCCCATAATAAGTTGCTCGGGGAACATCCCCATCCAAGTGGGGATAATTAACAATGTCAAAATTAAAATCATCTCTCTTGTCATAGATTTTGCTAATTATTTCACCATTTTCAATCGATAGATCTAAATCAAGAAAAGAAGCGTTATCATCAGATATATTAGCTTTGTTAAGCTGAAGTTCTTCAGGATAAATATTATTAACAATAGTTGGAAAGAAAGGGTTGTCAATGTTCAATATGAAAAACGGTCCCGAAAAATTAGTACAAAGTCTCTGAAATCCAGCTAAGTTTAATTTTTTGGTTTAATGTTTTTAGGTCAATATTTCAACTTGCTTTGTTCATAATATAGGAAAATAGTGTGAAAAACGGTATCTGGTTACAAAACATCAATTTTAGCGAATTTGAACATGTATTCCGTTGAGAACATTACAGAAGCTGTGCGTAAATTTAATAAAGAGATTACACCCAAGCATAGACCTACATACGTATTTAAATATATGACCAAAGCCAAAACAGGTTGAATGTTTTCAACATCTTTTCGAAGGTGATGATGATATTGCCGATTGCCTGTTGGTTACAACAAGAGTTTGCTGTACCAAGCATTACCTAGTGTATCGCCATTTTTTGTAATCACATTGCCTCAGCTATCGTCACGTGATTTGTGTGATGGCAGGGATTATTGGCTACAATATCACTGTGTTGACAAAGTCTTAATCATCATCATCATCATCATTATCATCATCATCATCACCACCACCACCTCCACCACCATCATCATCATCATTTATTATTATTATTATTATTATTATTATTATTATTATGTGAAACATTTACAGCCAACACAGTTTGATCGATTTTTAAAAAAATGAATAGCAGACGATGAACATCCAGAGCTATTTAGCCAAACGCACCCTTAGGCTACCTCTCAGTCGTTTGCCAGTCCTCCATCTTTAAAAATATACATCTGTATCCTTCATGAGTACATAATAACAGCCCCAACCACAGGTTATTGCCGTAATCTAAAGTAATTGGTTACTATGAGAATTTCACCACCTACGTTAAGATATTTTAATTTATCATCCTAGTCAGGTATTCTGTGACTCTTTTTGTATTCTTGCTCCTGTTGCTCATTTTACAAAGCACTTCATGTTTAGTGGTTGACCCATTTACAGTTAGCCGCTATGCTTTCCTCTTTGATTAAGCGATGACCGGACGTTTAGTGGACCCTATGACATTTATCATGCAGATATGCACTTTTCTGCCTAATAAAGGGGTGACCTATTACATTTTGCTTTAATGAAGCACTGGCCAATAACGTTTGATATTTGTGTCCAATTTTGTCTTGTTATGCACTTAATGGTTTGTTCTCTTGTTGCTATGGCTTCTGCCAAGTCATTGCTTTGTGACTTTTTTTTTTTTTATATTCATATATATACGCGATCATTTGTGTGTCATACTCATATTGCCTATTAAGGCTGTCTAGTTTGTTAAAAGAAAGAGCCAGGCAGGAATTTTATTTTATTTACACTGTCCCGTTTTATTGGACGACAATAGATTAAGAGTAAGGGATGGTGCACCCTAGAACCTGGTTTAAACCCCTGGTGGTCCGTTTTGCCACTGACCGTTCTACCCCTGTATGTTTGTGATGTCACATACATTGCATTTTATTTATCCTTGTAATTGATGTTTGTTTCGATGAGTGTTTTTTTGTTTACTGTGGTCCGTGAAAGCTACTTTTCCTGTTCGACCTGTATATTTACTTTTATTCAAATGCAATATTGTTCAGTCTAATCTTTACCACTTTTGCGGTATGCATATTAAATCCATTTATAAATCTTTTGTTTTGGAAAAGTAATGTTGCTCAAAAATCTTAGTCGGTTTAGAAACATACGTTGCAGGCTTAAACCTAACCATGGATTATAACACCATCTATATTGGTTTAATTCCTTTTTCTATCAATAACACAGAAAATATATTTTGATAATTAGTGGAAAGTGTTTTTATTTTTTTTTATTTTAAGAAACAAATGCTCCACCACCGTTCCTAAATTTATTTACTTCAAGACTGCAATGCAATGCATATTAACGAATCGAAATTTGAAATATTCAGCTCTTTCTAACGATAAGTTAGAGAGACTATGTACGCTGATTTTTAAAATGTGTAATCATTAGACACCAAATTAAACAAATCGATATTCTATATCCTTTACTTCCCCTTTGCTTTTTACTATTTGTCAATTTTACTAATTTTAATATCTTTCAATATCTTTCATCAAATACTCCGGCAGATTCATCAAATACTCCGGCAGATGCATCAAATACTCCGGCAGATTCATCAAATACTCCGGCAGATTCATCAAATACTCCGGCAGATGCATCAAATACTCCGGCAGATTCATCAAATACTCCGGCAGATGCATCAAATCATCAAATACTCGGCAGATGCATCAAATACTCTGGCAGATGCATCAAATACTCCGGCAGATGCATCAAATACTCCGGCAGATGCATCAAATACTCCGGCAGATGAAGCCTTTAATGACACATCTCGGTATCTTTCATCAAATACTCCGGCAGATGCAACTGAAGCCTTTAATGACACATCTCGGTATCTTTCATCAAATACTCCGGCAGATGCAACTGAAGCCTTTAATGACACATCTCGGTATCTTTCATCAAATACTCCGGCAGATGCAACTGAAGCCTTTAATGACACATCTCGGTATCTGGATGACATATTGAAACATTGACAATCCTTGATTGCCTTCTTTGGGAAACACTATATATTCTAAAGAACTTAAACACAACAAACCTAATATTTCTGATACTGTCGCTTCTTTTCTCAATTGGTTTTTCTCTATTGAAAATAAATAATTAGCACTGTCTATGACAAGAGAGATGATTTTAATTTTGATATTGTTAATTATCTCCACTTCATTAGGGATGTTCTCCGAGCAACTTCTTATAGGGTCTACGTTTCTCAACTTATTTGTTTTTCTAGAGCTTGTAGTCGAGTTGAGTACTTTAATGTTCGTAATTTTTGTTTAAATAATAAGCTTCTCCATCAGGGCTACCGTTACCATAAACTTGGAAAAAACATTATAACATTTTAGTATCGTACCTCTTTTGTACTTTCAAAATATAAATTAAAGTAATATAACAACTCTTTCACGACAGTACTATCACAAATTGATTTCTATGATGATGCGATTTACAAACTTCTTAAGATCCTTGGTCATAATTACTTTTATACACTCTTTATTAAACTTGTTAAAACGTTTATCAGAAGAGGTTATGACCATATTTAATTTGCCACTTATTGCATGTTTAGTGGTTGACCTATTTACAGTTCGTCACTATGCTTTGCGGACAGATTGTGGACCCTATGAATACGTCTACATAAACCTTCAATGGAAGGTAGCCTTTGATGGTTGTCTTAGATATTTTCTTGTCGTACCCTTACTGGTTTATTCTCTTGTTGCTCTGGCTTCTGCCAAGTTAGTGAGTACGTGTTTTGTGGATTTCTGTGTTTACCCTATAACGTGGTTTAAACTACAGCGGCCTATCTGGCCACTGACCGTAGCGGTAGCCCTATTAATTCTTTTATGTTTTTGATGTCATATATCTTGCTTTTTATTTATCTTTGTAATTGTTGTTTGTTTCCATGCGTATTTTTGGTTGACTGTGGTCCTTGAATGCTACATTTCCTGTTCGACTTTTCGCTCTACTTTTATACTTATATTGCATATTAATGCGGCCTTGTTTGTTAAAGAATATATCCTGGCGGGGAATTCTTTATTTACATTGCCCTGTTTTACTGGAATGACACTATCGTAGTGAGCTTTGGTATACACTAGAACCTGGTTTAAACCCCTAAGAGCCTTTTGGCCACTGACCGTTCCAATGCTGTTGCCCTATTGTCACCCCGTTTGTGTTCGTGATGTCACTGACTTGCTTCTTATTAACGTTGTTGTTGTTTGTGTTAATGCGTGGTTTTGGCTGACTGTATTCTGTGCAAACTACATTTTCTGTTCGAATTTATACCTGCTTTTACGGGGTATATATTTCTCAACTAATTCATTTTTCTAAAGCTTGTAGTCGAATTGAGTACTTAAATATTCGTAACCTTTGTAAAAAGCTACTGCATCATTGATACTGTTACCATACACTTCGGAAAACGTTTGCACAATTTTGTTATCGTGATCCTGATCTGCTTTTAAAATACGAAAGTAATTACGTACCTTTTTGTTTAACCTGACTTCTACGCTGATGTGATTTACAAACTTCGTAAGATCCTTGTCATGATCACTTTCATACAATGTTAACAATTTTATCAAAAGAGGTTATGAACCTACTATTCTGAAATGCGCTACATGTTTAGCGGTTGATCCATCTACAATTCGTTATGGAAAGCCTCGGCTGCCTTCTGTTTTGTGCAGTACGCTTTGTAAGTCGTTTTGTGCATTTTCTAAGTTGTTTTGTGCATTTTCGAAGTTGTGATGTGAATTTCGTAAGTTGTTATGTGCATTTCGTAAGTTGTCCTGTGCATTTTCTAAGTTGTTATGTGCATTTTCGAAGTTGTGAAGTTGTTATGTGCATTTCGTAAGTTGTCCTGTGCATTTTCTAAGTTGTTATGTGCATTTTCGAAGTTGTGATATGAATTTAGTAAGTTGTTATGTGCATTTAGTAAGTTGTTATGTGCATTTTATATGTTGTCATGAGCATTTTCTAAGTTGTCCTGTGCATTTTCTAAGTTGTTATGTGCATTTTGGAAGTCGTCTTGTGCATTTTATAAGTTGTTATGTGCATTTTATAAGTTGTGATTTTCGTAAGTTGTTCTGTGCATTTCGTAAGTTGTTATGTGCATTTTCTAAGTTGTCCTGTGCATTTTGTAAGTTGTATGTAAAACAAAAATCGAGTGGACAATGGGGGAGGGCGGGGAAATGGGGGGGGGGGGGGGGGGGGGCAACATAGCTATATGTGTAAATATTGACCAACAAAATTCAGAAATAGGTAAAAAATAAAAATGAATTTCGAGTGTGGGGGGGCGGGGGGGCGGGGTGTGGGGTGTATAGGGGAATGCAAAGGGAAATGCGGGGGGGGGCGGGGGGCGGGGCAACATAGCTATATGTGTAAGAATTTACCAAAAACAACACAGAAATATGGGGCCGGGGAGGAGGAAGCCCATGCTCCAATATGGGTGAAGTATGAATAAAATGCATAATGCTATAAGAAATCCCAAACCAAATTTATAGATATATACAACAGGTTACATGCAAACATAGATCTGCCTTTATTGCACATTTTATGGGCCATCACAATTTGGGTTCCGTGGGAGCTCAGAATTAGCAAAAGACAAAATTACTTACACAACCCTTTGCATCATACTATAAGGAAACCAATTCCCAAATTTAGTTGAGCTAGGACATGAATGTAAGAGATATAGAACTGTAAACACAGCTTACACGCAAAATTTGATGTAAAATAGACACATTTTAAGGGCTATCAAAATTTCGGTTCCATGGGAGCCCAGGGATTACAGGAACCAAAATTACTTAAGCAGCCCTTAAGATAATGCTATAAGAAAGCTCATGGCCAAATTTGGTTGTGCTAGGATAAGAAATGTAAGAAATATAGTCTGGTAAACACAGCTTAAACGCAAAATTTGATGTGAAATGGGACACATTTTATGGGCTATCAGAATTTCGGTTTTATGGGAGTCCATGGGTTATCATGGGAGCCCATGAGTTACAGGAACCAAAATTTGCTTATGTAGTCCTTAAGATAATGTTATAAGGAAGCCCATTGCCACATTTGGTTGTGCTAGGATAATAAATGTAAGAGAAATAGACTTGTAAACACAGCTTACACGGAAACCTTGATATGGGACGCCGACGCCGACGTGATTACATAAGCTCTCTTATTCTTCGAATAGTCGAGCTTAAAAGGAACTCAGTAATTGGTATGTGGAAGTAGACTGTGCGTAAAACTTATTATAAATCTTCATTTAAAGGTTTCAGCATTTTGTATATGGTTCTGCATAGTTTTAATAGTTTATACTTACATATAAATTATTTTTCTGGAGCTCAAGAGGCCTATAAATGCATGTAAACAATTTACTCGCAAACACGTTTTTTTATAACAATATTTGCGATGTATGCTGTAATCTGAGGCGAAATAACCACTAACCAAATATTATCTAAAACGCATCATCAAATGTAAAGAGGCATCTGAGAACACTATGTTTTTTTATTGCACTTAATGTAGACAATTCTCTTTTTGTCGCCCTATCATTGTCTGGAATGACTAGTAAAAAAACAAACTAAAAACAACAAAATTTGACCACATGCTTCATTTTTATTTCCAGAGAAGATTGTTTAAAGATGATCCTTTATTCTCTGTGTAAAACTATGATATCCGGGGCGGGACTATATTTGACCCAAACTTGGAAGGGATAATGGCACATGCAAAATATCAAAATGTAAATTTCTTTCAATCAAGGGAAATAACTCTCACACTGGGATATCAACATGAATTAAGAGAGGTTTCCCTTTGTTTACAAAAAAAAGCATAGCCTTTTTAAAAAGCAAGGGGGCGATAAGGCTTTCGTTACTACTTCGACGAAGCACGTTTTCGAATTTTTATTGAAATCTACAATTTGGCCAAATTTGGTAAATAACGAATGCTCGGGCTCTAACGAGTAAAATGTTACAGGACAAATTGCTATCGGTTAATAATCAATTCTTAATAGTGCTAACAATTAAAAGTATCCTGCACACACGTCCAAATGATGAACGCTTTATCGCCTATAATAACATATGGGAAGCCATAACCGTCAAAATGTGGATATTTACAAACCATTCAATGACAGGTCATTTAATTCAACATGAAGCCATTTGATGACGTCCATATTGATTCGATGCGACGTGTAAACTCGGTTCATTCCTTACAAAGTGAATTGATACGGTTCAAAGTGAAATGATACGGTGTAAAATTTCAAACCATACGACGCAATGTCATTTGATGACGTACATATTGATTCGATGCGACGTGTAAACTCGGTTCATTCGTTACAAAGTGAATTGATACGGTGGAAGTGAAATGATACGGTGTAAAACTTCAAACCATACGACACAAAGTCATTTGATGACGTACATATTGATTCGATGCGACGTGTAAACTCGGTTTATTCGTTACAAAGTGAATTGATACGGTTCGAAGTGAAATGATACGGTATAAACTCGGTTCATTCGTTACAAAGTGAATTGATACGGTTCGAAGTGAAATGATACGGTGTAAAATTTCAAACCATACGACGCAAAGTCATTTGATGACGTACATATTGATTCGATGAGACGTGTAAACTCTGTTCATTCGTTACAAAGTGAACTGATACGGTTTGAAGTGAAATGATACGGTGTAAAATTTCAAACCATACGACGCAAATAGAAATCATTCAGTGCAATGACAAACCATTTGACCAAAAAACTAATGCAATACAATCAAATACAAGTCGGTACGATGAAAACTTAAACGATTCATCGAAAAATGTGAAGTGATACAGAATAAAGTAAATCAGCATGATGCAATATGAATCAGTTTAACGCAAACACATTTAGTCTGGTGGTAAGTAAAATGATCAGGCGAAAACACAGTAGGTGCGATGCAAACGCAATCCGTTCGACAGAAACTGATTTCATTACGAGCAAAGTGAAACGGTGCGACATCTGGCGGCGATATTTGCCACATCACTTGCAGGGTTATTTCCCCTACAAAACATATATATTATGATAAATCAAAGTACTTAAAGTACTGAGAATGCAAGGTTTGATAGGAAAGACTGTATGAATATTTGCACGATCAAATTTCCATAAATTTTACATAGTTTTAGCCAACTTGGCGATCTTTGGCGACCTACCAAAATCTTAGAGGGTCATCCATTCCAAATATATTGTGATCAATTGTCATTAAAATGTTTCAAATCTAGACTAGAATATTATTTTATGAAATTGCTGATGGATAGACAGATTTGTGATTTGTATTCATGGCCAAATTGTCACTCAAGATGACCTCCATGTCCAAAATTATGACATTTACAGAGTGGCGTGTATTAAGTAGTTTTCCGGGAACAAGATGCACAAGAGGACCTGTGTCACTCTACTGGCTTGAATAGTCTAAGGCCTACCGAAAAAACTGTTGTGTTTAGGTCACTTTTTCACAAACTGTATGCACTAAGACCTTTCAAACGTTGCTTATAGTTGTATCTTGAGTGGTACATTGCAACGTGACAAAGCAACGTGACACCATCCAAGCAAAGGGCAGATAACTTTAATTGTTACATTTACATCACTCTCTCATGAACTATAATTATGCACTAGATGTTTTAAACCTAATTTATAGCTTAATCTTTGGAAGAAAACATATTCTATTTTGACATAGTTGTGTGTTGGGTAGTGCATCTTTTTCGATGCATGGATTTCATCTATGATCTTGACCTACTTTCTGGAGCTGATGATTTTTAGCTCTACTAGCCAAGGGCCTTCATTTTTCATCCGATCTTTACAAAACTTTAACATACTCGACATTGAGATACGACAACGCTACATTGAAATACGACATCGCGACATAATTGTCGCGATGTCATATTGCAATATCGCGACAACGCAATGCAATGTCACGACATCGCGACAATGTCGCGATGTCATATTGCAATGTTGCAATGTTGCAACAACGCAATACAATGTCACGACCTACGGAAGCGCATTCGCGCCTCGTCTTGTTGGGTTATATTGAATTTATCCATTTAAAATAACTCGAGTTGTTATGATATATATCTATAAATCGATATATGTATGTCGACAAACCACGAATCAATTCAATAAATGCAAAACAAATAGTTGACAAGGTTCTTTATTTTACAATAAATCGATTTTAGTGAACTTAACATTTTTTTTTTCTTTATATCGCGTTGAAACAAAACAAATAAAAATATATCAATATAAAGGTACTCGACGTAATGAGTAGTATCTGTATTACACGAGATATTTATCTGATAAACACGAGATATTTATTTCAAGCTATGATGACGTACATATTGATTCGATGCGACGTGTAAACTCGGTTCATTCGTTACAAAGAGAATTGATACGGTTCAAAGTGAAATGTTCGGTGTAAAATTTCAAACCAACTTTATCGATTATGTCATATAAATATGTCAATTTAAAATCTAAAAAATGATAAAACAATTCGAGTAATTAAATAAAACTTCAACGGAATGATTAGCCCCGGCCATCCAGCATGCTTCGGATTTCTGTACTACGCTTTGTTACGTGTATTCTAGTCTCGGACAGACAAACCCGTATACGTGTATACTTGCAAATATCGGTCTTGGCAGATTAAAGTTCCCACTAGCGATAAGCCGACTATATTCGCCATTTTTTCACGCAAATAAAAGTCAACGTTTGCATGACTCGCATGTTGTAAATAAAGCTACATGAGTTTTCGAGGCCTAGAAAGCAGCCAAGCAAGTACTCAGTGACTTGTCAGAAAACAGAGTAACAAGACAATATCCAATAAGAGCATACAAAAACACAATTGAAGACAAACAATAAACGTAACCTTCCGTTTCAGGATTTAAAAACTGACTTTGACCAATCATCGATCATACCTGGTTTTCGGTATGACCTCGTTTTGAGGTGTCAACATTTTTAAAGAAGCTTTACTCTAGCCTTTGTCAGCCAGCCTGCTTTTGCTTTCTTCGCTACGCTATGCTACACGGATTCAGCCAGGGGAAACAGCATAAAGGAAAATCGATGGTTGAACTTGCCACTAACGTTGGTGAGATTTTGAGAGATTGTATACATGTACAAAAGACATATTTGCATGTTATGGGAAGCAGCACGTGACTCGTGGTAACAAGACTGTGGAACTAAACTGTTGTGTTATGCTGTAATATGCGAAATATTTACTTCTGTTATTTTAAAATAATATTGACAGTTATCTATTGGTTAATTTAATGTTGTCTGTTATTTATTTATCTTGTCCCCAACTCTCCCCCTCAACCACCTATCGTAAAATGTAAAATTTAGGATTATTATTTGATTTTATTTACTGTGAACTGTTTTGTGTATTGTTAATTCATTGTTATCTATTATCTAGTATCATCAAATTCAATTTGCTGTTATCCTGTTATGAGACCCTTACCCCATCCCCATCCCTACAACATAACGTCAAGCAAACGTTGAATTTTATGTGCGTGAAAAACGGGCGAATACAGTTGGCGCTTTATTTTATTCTACCCAGACCGATATTTGCCAAAAAAGTAAATATACTAAAGTGAAAAAGAAACGCAACTCGGCAATTTCCGCTATATAATTAAATAAATGCAGAATGGTCCCGGAACCTTCTCATCTGCAGAACTAGAGAGTTGCTTCAAATTATGTTGTAAAAAATCCATGTTTTGCTGGAGCGACGACCATTGTTTTCTGCCTTCACTCAAACAGCACATACATTCAACAAAGAAAATGTCACCGACCGTGCTACACATTCTTAATTATGGCTTAACCTGAAGAACCTGTACACGGAATTGTAGAATGATGACATTTCCTTTGATGAATGCAAACATTAAATCGTTTAATTTAGGGTAACTAATGGGCGTGGCTATACCGTACTACAATTACCAGATAGAGGAATTTAGAGTACGGACGTCGCTCTGACGACACTGTGTTACTAAGCACACCATGCTACAAAAAAGATATTAAATGTCTCAGCTCGTTGGTTATTTAAGCACCTCGATTAAATAAACCAACTCGCTGAGACCAGACAACTATTGCATATTCTATCTTTAAGCATTTGAATTTCGGCCATTTTGAAATGTGCTAAAATAGTAACAGAGGAATGGGGTGAGATTGTGGTGGGCATTTATTAAATTATAGAAGAGCTTAAACCGAAATCAAAAGTAAAATAAAACATTTCTATGTAAATTCGGTAAGCCATAATTAAAAACATATTGCTACATTTAAGCATTTTGCAATGTACCGAAAATATTTAACATGGGGTCGGGGGACATTTAATATATTATAAAGGAGCCTAAATCGAAGCCAAAATAAAATAAAACAGTTTTGTGTGAATGTTCCTTGGGATAAGCCATAATTAAGAATATATTGCTGTCTTTAAGCATTTGTTTGGCGGCCATCTTGAAAGGTGCTAAAAATAGTAACAGAATGATCTGTAACCTTGGGGACCGAATTGAAAATATGGACTTTATCGTGAGGATTGAGGTAGGCAGTAGGCACCATAATCACGGTGTAAGACTAACAACACAGAAATATTTACTCTTTTTTAAATAACTGGATGAGGATTGATGATATCTGTTAGGAAAAAAAAGATACAAAATTCATTTGATAGTGCACCCCGCCTTCCCCTTCCTCACCCACCCTCTCCAACATCAGGCACCATAGTTATGATGTAATAATAAACAAAACTAACAACTAAGAAATATTTACATTTGCCCCACTCTCGCCCCTCCCCACACTCCCCACCCTCCCCAGCCCTAGAAAAAATTGGATGAGGATTGGTTATTTTTGAAGAAAAAATACCAAAAAAAAAAAATACATTTGAGAGTGCACCCTCACCCCACCCCCTCCCACCACTCACCAACCCTTTACCGCCATGCGAGGCGAGCCCATAACCCAATATGGTTTGAGCTATAAATAAGAAGCTTAAACATATATGTTCAGTATATATAACAATATATTGGATGTCTATAGTGCACCTTACCGTCCCCCGACCACAACCCTCTTGATGATGGATGGGTGGTGAGTTGGAACTTAGATGGGCATTATGCACCATAGATATAGGTGTAAGAATCAATAAACAAAACAATGCAGAAATATGAAAATAAATAAATAAACGGGTTTCGGGTTGTGTAGGCGGGGTGGGGGCATACCCCAGTATGAATGAAATAAGAATAAGAAGAGTAAATCATATGGTTAGTAACAAAGATTGGATGTTTCCTTAAACCAAAATTATTAAACATTTCTTAGGCTATGTTAAGCTCGTAGGGAGCCCGTGATTCATTTGCACCTAAATTAAATCTAGATACTGATATAAGGAATCCCAGCCCAGCATTTGGTTTAGCTAACTCAAATGGTTTAAATGCTATAGATATATACAGCAATTTACACGCAAACCTTGATCTGAGTTTATTACACATTTTATGGCCATCACAATTTTGATTCCATGGAAGCCCAGAATATATAGCTGACACAGTTACTATTACATAGATGTTACTCTGCAATTGATACAATTTGTTGATATGGTACGTTTAATTATTACTATTACTAAATGTAGTTGATGGATCATATGTAGATTCTGCATATTCTGCTTTATATACTTATTTGGGTAGTCCTTTAACAACGCTAAACAGAAAACACAGATATAATAAATCGGTTAAGATTTCTAGATAGGATCTACCAACATAGCTGTTACTCTGTAATTGTTACAATTTGTCGATATGTCTACATAAACATGGTACTATTAACTGCTTTATTAATGTATTACATTACTATTATATGTATGATATTTTGAAACCACTGTAAAAACTATGACCAATAAAATATCTAAAAATAAAACAATATTAAAAAAAAAAAAATAAAAAAAAAAAAAAAAAAAATAATCTGACCGACCCTCTAGATAATACTAAAAAGAAACCCATGCCCAAATTTGGTGGAGCTAGGACAAGAAATGCTAGTGATAGAGATCTGTCAACACAGCAGATCTAGCTGCGTGTGAAAATGTCATTATTACATGTATAGCAATCCTTCTAAAATGAATCGAGGTTTTAAATTATTAATGCAAGTACCTTGATTAAAACAGCAAATAGAAAATCTTCGCAACTGCTTTTTTTAGCAAGTTACTAAATTATTAAATTTGATCCCTGTAGGCATCAATGATTTCGAAAACAATTATTATAGAATTTGCCATCTCAGATGGTACCGACCAAGCTCATGGCTCATGGACTAAAACAGTTAAACTTTCAAATAGCATTTAAAAAAGAATCTGCCATACATGCAAGAAAAAAAGAGCAAAAAATAAGAATTTTCCTACCTACCTACCCATATGAAAAAATCTAAGGTCGGGTTTGGGCAAACTAAGATGTGTTAACGTTTGGCCTAAACTGATATCCTATTGGAATTTAAGTTGAAGGAAGCGGGCAATACATTGATAACCACGAACATAGACAATACGCGCTAATTAAAAATCGATTAATCAATGTTCCGATCGTTTCAGATCAGTCTGTATAACGCAGACAAGTAGGGGGTGTGGGGTGGGTTGGGGACAAGATAAATAAATAACAGAAAACATGTTAAATTAACCAATAATAGATAACAGTCAATATTATTTAAAATAACAAAAGTATAAATTTTGCAAATTACTGCATAACACAACAGTTTAGTTACACATTCTTGTTATCATCACGTGCTACTTCTCATAAGTCAAAAGACATTTTAAATTTTAAAACTTTTAATTAACATGCACATATGACTATTGTACATAAAATCTCTCAAATCTCACCAAAATCTCCCGCCAAAAAGTTAGTGGCAAGTTTAACCATCGAGTTTCCCCCAGGCCTTTTTGCTGTTTGCACTAGCTGAATTCGTGCGGCAATTCGTATAGTCAGGGGTCAAATGTGAATATTTCAAAGGTATCTAGACATGATGGACAAAAGCACCGAATTTTCCACAGAGTTGAGGACATATACTTCAAATTTAGAAAGAAGGCCAACTCTGGAAATCGTCCTGTTACTATTTATAGTTATTCCAAATTGCAATCGTAAGATGATGTCTGATTGTCTGACATTGTTCTATTAGTGGGTGGGGTAATATATATTTTTCAGTGAAAATTAACAGTTATAGTCTACCGGCTCAGATCATGACACTTTTGATGGCATTTTTGGTAATGCTTGGCGTTCATGTTAAAATTGTTCCTTGATGTATAACAAGTATCCCCAGGCTGGATGCCGCTAATGCATTTTTATTTAATGTCACTCAGAAGTCAAAGGTCAAATCAGTGCATTTGCTATTGTTATGAATTTGCATTATTTTTAAAAATAGGGATTACAGTACTAGATCTAGGTTCTAGAAAGGGCAAATGTTGTTTAAATGTTTTGTTTTCATTCTTAATCAGCACTCAAAGTACCAAGAGTACAGAAAAATTATATTTTATGAGTTTTAATATCGATTTATACAAATAATTTACGAAACAGTTAAGTGCACATATGAATTTATTATGTATTAATGTCTTCACATGTAGTCCAGTGGCTAATATGGGTTCTGTGTGCATTTAGATGTCCCCTTATTGTTTCTGAAATCCTGTAGGACACCCTCTAAGATGAAAAAAATATCAATAGTAGACATTTTGAATCATGGTGCAAAGTGAGAAATTCAAGATGGCATCAAAGATGGCCACCAATTATTCCCATTTCTTGTGGTATACAAACCATTTTCATGTGTACAATTTGTAGCTATATCTCTCTGAAGTATATGATAATGTTAATGTATAAAAATATTTCTAAAGGAAATGTATTGATGACTTAAAATAAGTTAAAATGGCCGGCAATTATGGAAAATTCTATGCATTCTGCTAAAAATAAAATGACTCATGTTATATATGATACACTAATGTATCTTCGCTAACCAAGGGCTTCGAGCAAATATTCTCCTTTTAACAGGAGAATGTCTGCTCGAAGCCCTTGGTTAGCAAAGATGTAATGTACGTAGTAACTTGTCGGCTCATGCACATAGCTTGATGTATCATTATGGTAGTCTGCGGACTAATGAAGTAAGTGGATCATGGACTCATACTGGTGCCCTATATATATTCCAAGCATATATACTCACATTACGATATTATGGACTCCTGCTAGTGGTCTCATAGTGTTGACCTATGACCTCATACTGCTGACACATTTTGACTCAGTTAGTGACCAATGTTCTCGTACTGGTGGCCTGTGGAGTTAAATTAATGGTACGCTGATACATACTGACTGATGGCCGATGGACTCAGACTGGTGATCCGTTGACTCATTCTTATGATCCGTGAACTCACAATAGAGGCCCATGGACTGAAAATGGTCGCATCTTGGTGTCCCGAAGACGCACATTAGCAGTTCATTGTCTCATGTCATTATATGTAGTCTCAAGGTTATGTGGTCTCATACCAGTGACCCATGTACTCATAACGGTAGCCAATTGACTCAATTCATTGGAACATGGTCTCATACCGGTTGCCCATGGTATCATTCTGGTTCTCAATAAATTCACATCGTGGTCCGTGGTCTCATTTCGATGCTATAACGATTCATTATGGTGGTTTATGGTCTCATGCCGGTGCCCATAGCCTCATAATGGTAGCCCATGGAGATTATTGTCCCGTCGTCCGTGTTGGCGGACATTGGACTCATTCTGTGAACCCATATAGTCTGATCAGTGGTCCGTGGGCTCACTGCATACTGGTGAACCATGTGTTCAGATTAGTGACCTATGGTTCATACTGGTGGCATGTGTTCCCATACTGGTGACCCGTTGATTTGAAATGATGGTTAGTGGTCTCAAAATGGTGCCTCATTGACTCATAAAGTTAGCCCATGGAGTCAAACTTATTGGCCCGTGGTATCATGCTGTAGTCCCATGATCTCAGTCTGGTGATCCATATACTCGTATTAATGGTCAGTGGTGGGATAATACTGATGCTCGATGGACTCATTGGTGAGTCATATGCTCAGTTTCGTGGCTTATGGTCCATACTAGTGGCATGCGGTCTCTTACTGGTGACCCATGGACTCATAATCGTAGCCGATTATTGGCCCGTACTCTCATGCTTGCCCATGGTATTATTCATGTGATCCATATACTCCAATTAGTGGTCCGTGAGCTGATACTGATGCGCAATTAACTCGTACCAATGAGTTATGGGCTTAGATTAGTGACCTATGGTTCATACTGGTGGAATGTGCTCTTATACTGGTAACGTATGAACTCCAATAAGTGGCCAGTGGTCTCTTACTGGTGAATCATGGACTCATAATGCTCTCATGTTGGTGGGTCGTGGTCTCATTCTGGTGATCCATAGACTCTAATTAGTGGTCGATGTGCTCTTACATGCATATGTGTCATGGACTGACTCATACCGGTGAGTCATAGTCTTATATTAGTGGCATGTGATCCATACTAGTATACGACAACAGCATGAGACCACATGTCACCTGTACTAGACAAGTATGAGACCATGACTTAATTGATTTTATATCTGACTATGACTATATAGATTTTTTTAAAAGACAATTGCATGTGTATCATATATTGATTTTATGGTGCTTAAAATATAAGGTAATTACATGAAGTTACCATTAATTGTCAATTTGACATTTAAATCAATCATTAAAAGGTGCACTCATTTAACCTTTAAGTGATCTTGGAATGTGTGTTTTAGACACTTCGTGTGACGGGTGTGAATGATGTCAGGAAAGTGCTGTTCTGTCAAAAGAACAAGTCAATAGATGGCAATAGATGGCATATATATATACATGTATTTTTCACATCCTACGCACCGGAAAGTATGTTGTTGTGAATTTATTTCTTTATACCAATTATTTCCCTTGGATCCGACGTCTTTCCATGTTTGTCTTTAAATAATGATGTGATTGTTATATAGCGTGTGTCATACTCAACTATAGTTATATGTATGTGTGTCCTTGTATGTACGTGCACTTGCAATTCCTGATGTCTTATCGTGTGCAGTGCTTAAGCCTTTGTACTCACGATTATTGAAACCACCTTTTAAATGGGGAATTTAGTCGTGGTGAAAAGGCGTCGACATTTTAGCTAGGCGTGGTCGTCGTGGTCAGGGTTGCGGGTTCGAGTCCCAGTGTCGCCGTAGTTAGTTTGTATTTTTTTCTCTATCTTTTTCGGACATATTTAAGGGGGTGGATCTCAAAAAAATTATATTCAATTTAAAGCAGACGATCATTATAAAATCTACATTGATTCACTACGTGAAAAATCGTAACGAACTGTTTTTAAGTGTATTGTCGACAGGGCGGTTCTAGTGTATGTTCTTGTGTCTGTCAGTATGTCTATCTATACGTTTGTCTATACGTTAGTATGTGTGCGTGTGACCGTATGCTTATCTGTGATTGTGTCAGTTTTGTGTTTGTACATGTCTATGTGTTGTATCTGTGCATATGTCTGTAACGATATAAAATATGGGATGATTATTCGAGTACTTCAAAGTGAAGTCATATATCGAGCTATATACCATGAACTGTGGATAAACATTAGCATAAACATCGATGAATACCTGCCATTCTCGTTTAAATTAATCGGATTTATATTTTCACCACCGTATAGTTGCACATGCATTCATTACTTGTACACATGAATAGACATCCAATTATACTCATTTAAGGAACAACTCTGAATAGATGAAAGAGAGACATTCGCGATATCTTCATTGATATTCATCCGACCATCTTTCCAAAACCTACACAAATGTATTTTGTGCATTTTGCATAATCATAAGACGTGCATAAGAAATGCGTCACCACATCGTTGTATGCATCAATTACCGATTTAAGATTAGTTTATTAAAATATTTTGTTACATCTGAAGCGGTGTGGCTCAATTTTCGTCAAGATACAAACACATGCACATAGCTATACATTTGAGATGAATAGTTAGAACTTAAAATACTGATTTTAATAAGCCCCATAATGCAGGAGAATGCGGTTACCCGTTTTTATTTTAAAAAAATCCGGAAATGTGTATGAGAGCATAGCCATGGTCACAGACACAGCAACAGACACATGCACATACACATGTTCAGATATAAAGAAAGATAAAAGTACAGATACAAGCACATACACAAGAACATACATACACACGTGCATAAGACGATCATATACACAATAATAGACACGGGCACAACCAGACACAAGCAGACACAAAAACAGACATACGCACGGATACTAGAACAGCCCATGTCGACAATACACTTAAACTGTTCATTACGATTAGTTGATCAATATAGATTTTGTATCGTGTGCTTTGAATTCACAGCCTTTTTGTCCCCCCCTTAAATGTGTCCGATGTCCGTTGGTCACAGTCCGCATTCGCGTTAGCCGTAAACCTCTATTATAATGTGATCTTATATTGCGTTGTAGATCTATTTGAAGCAGTCCGTTAACTGCAGTGAATCCATTACCTGTTTGATGTCACTACACGAATTATTCGAGCATATTTGATAATCGTGATTGAAAACTGTTCGTAATCCTATTGTTATCAAGTAAAATAAGTCTATTCCAGTACCGTAACAGTGTTAACCATCGTCTGTACTTGCGTACATACTCGTGTATGTAAGGGGTGGGGGAGTGGGGGGGGGGTGCGTGGGGGCGGTTAGAGGGTAATATCAAGCCATTAGTTCTATTTATATAGCGCTGGCAGCCATTTTCATAGAGCGTTATTATTCATGAATATAGACATTCAGATAACTATTACTGTGTATGGAAACCATTAGAACGCTCTAATACTGTGATGGAGTTTGACCTAATTCGAGATTCTATATACTGCATATAGTGCACAGTGAAGCGTGAATTTGCTGTACCCCTCGTGTATGGAGATAGTTAATTGCGAATTCCATTTTCTGTATATGTTTTTGGATCGATGTGAAATACATTTTGTTCTAATAAAATTCCAAGGAAGATTTATATAGATGTATGTGTCTTTTATAGTGAGCAGAAAGTTGTTTTATACCTCACTGCCCAGATCGCCAATACTCGGGAGGCGTTTCATGAAAGTAATGTGTTACTGGAATAGCCTGACGTCATAGCATTCCATTTCCGTTTTGATGCGGCCATTCCTCCATTTTGTTTTCTTTTGTGCAGTGAGAGTGCTCCAGTTAGGACGCAACAATTTATCGTAAGTAGAATATGTGCAAGTTTACACTCTCCACTGTCATACGTGTCTATAAAGTTAGCTCACATTTTCAGTTTATGAATGTTTTGTGTACGTGTATTGTTTGCGTTGACCTAAATGAAATTAGTCTTGATCATGTTCGACGCCTGATAATTTTGTAAACAAGCAAGCGTCGCAGATGATCTAGACTGCGTAAAATAATAACTTATTGTTATTCATCTGCCTGTTTAAATATTCGAGTGAACAATTGGAAGGTTGTGTGTGCATAAACATTCCCTGACGTTTCTAGTCGTCGTTTGCATATTTGGTAATCTGTAGTATCTAATCTAAAAGAAGAACAAAATACCTAGACGGAGATATGAGAATCATGGCTGTTGTGGTAGTCAGGGTCATTCAGACCCTGTGTATACCGAATTGTTCTAGGATATTTGTGTATGACTCCATGTTTCAGGAGACTTCCAGACCTATTTTTCTTGAATGTTTATCGTTCGAAACATTTTGTGCTCTTTTGTTTCCATATAATTTTGGAAACTTAACCCTGCGGTCGCCAAGGGTTAAGCATTCTTGACTCGAGTCCCAGAAATCACGTGTTTGATTACCAGTGGGGTATAATCCCGGATTTTTCAAACAAACTCCCGCAGTATCTTACTTGGGCATGGTACTGTGAATATAGGTCATCCTTCGGAGGGATGTAAAGTAGTCTGTCCAGTGTACAGGTAGAGCTATACCCTGTGCAATATCTCTCTGAACTTCTGTGTTAAGCAGTGATACAAAACCAGGGCCCTAAATGAATTATATAGAGATTATTTAACTGCTAGGATCGATTATAGGGAAATCCTTCACAAGAGGTAGGCGTGTGGTTCTTTTCATGAACGATCGCATTCGAGCGAGTGAAAAAACAAAGCACGTCTACCATCAAGTGAAGGATTACCCATAATCGATCGCAGCAGTTAAATAATCTATTTATTACATTTTAAATTACGTTTTTGCAAATAAATATTCGCTTTATTGAACGTTATCGGCGGATGACGTCGACGCAGCAACACTTTATTGACGTCACGACTCAACGTCGCAACGTTAGTTATTAATGTGTTCTGAGTTAGTTACGTGAGTTATTATTGTGTTCTGAGTTAGTTATTAATATTTAGCGATAATGATTATTCTTCCACTGAGTTTAAACACCTGCGCCTCTTTTCGCCATGTTGAAGTCGTTTAGAGAAAGTGGAGTGCTTTGGTGATGCCGAATAATTAAAAATAGACTGTATACAACATTTTTGTTCCTGAAGGATTTACTTTCGAGTGAAAAAAATAAACTTAATAACCAGTCACATTTAGCCAATCTCAATGGCTCGCTTATTTGAGAATTGACTGGAAACGGCGATGCATGCCGTTTGATATTGGCCGTCATGGTAATGGATATCATAAAATATGATACGCTGACAAAAACAGTTATTTTGCGTAATTAATTTGTTAAACGTAATTGGTACGCACCAATAAAGTAATTTAATTGTGTATTTAGGGAGTTTTAACTGGGAATTTATGCAAATACGTTGCTTATCTGTAGCTCTGTAATCTGTGACGTTTTATGTCATAGAACTATACCAAGCCTTGCTGCTCTGCCATTGTTGTGTACTGGTTAATGATATTGATTTCTTTAAAGTTTTAATACACAAACTGTCACATTTCTGTTCTCTTGATACAATGGCAGGGATGATGAACTGCGCATATACATGAAGTCATGGGGTATGCGTTTGCAAGGGTATTAATAACCTTCAGTGATAGTTTTAGTTTGACATTCTTTTGATCTACATCTTTATTAATTTCGCTTTGTTTTGTACACTCTTTTTGTGATGTCTGGGCGATCTCTGTAGTGTAAGGAAACACGCTTTTCTTTCGAGAAAAGAGATTCAAGTTCAAGTCTTGGCAGGGACCTGACACACTGAGTTGTACATACAATTATTTTTTTTCCACATCAGTAATGTTGTTTTTGTACAGCATGAACTTAAAAATATGTACATTTGATAGTCATTCATCCTATTATTACCAGAGTGTGTTTTTGACATAGGTGTTGCTGTTCTGGCGGCAGCGGCGTCAACATTCAAGTTTTGCGTTTATGTAATTTTCTCACAAACTGTATGCACTAGACCTTTCAAACTTTGCTTATAGTTGTATCATGGGTGGTACATTGCAACGTGACAAAGCAAATGTGGAAGTGACCTTGACCCTCCAAGCAAAGGGCAGATAACTTACTAATTTTTATGTTCAACTTTTGCGTTTAGGTCACTTTTTCACAAACTGTATGCACTACAACTTGCAAACTTTGCTTATAGTTGTACCTTGGGTGGTACATGGCAATGTGACAAAGCAAATGTGGATTTGACCTTCACCATCCAAGCAAAGGGCAGATAACTTTAATTGTTACATTTACATCACTTTCTCATGAACTAGAATTATGCACTAGATGTTTTAAACTTAATTTATAGCTTAATCTTTAGAAGAAAACATATTCTATTTCGACCTAGTTGTGTCTTAGGTAGTGCATTTTTCATCTGAACTTTACCAAACTTTAACAGATGTTTTGCCTTTTTTTTTAATTATTAGTGTATATATATATATATATTTATTATATACCTGTCAATAATATATACATAGTACCGTCATCTTCTTACAATGGAATACAACAACCTGTATCACACTTCAGGTTATCACTATGCTTCTAAAAATAGAATGAGTATCACTGTCTTACTAAAAATAGAACAGCAGTTCAAGCAAGTTTTACGCCACTATGCACGAGAACGTCAAGACGACGTTGCGTCATACAACCAAAACAAGTAGGTCAAACCATTGACACCAACACCTTAAAACTACATACATTTTCCCGATGCACTTTATCGAGAAATAGTATGCTTTATTGAATGTGTATGCAATAGCAATGCAAATGTTTCTATGTTAATGATGCGTAAGAGGTATATAATAAAAGGATCATTACTAGAGTAACCTGTTCTGGAAGTTTGTATCACCTCTCGTAGGTAAATGCCAGATCAGGATTACACAAACAAACCACACATGATGCTCTAATTCCAATGCAATGAATTAAAACAAATATATTCTACAATTTTCATTCTTACTGCCGCTCGTCGTCATAGTATATATTGTATACTATGACTTTTCTTGTTAAAGTTCCAATGTGTTTTTATAAGGCCAAACAAAAAATAGCTGTGTTTCAGGTTCCCGACCGACCGACCCTATTTTTGTCCCTACCCTAACCTTTTTATTCCCTTTTTGAAAAAAAAATTAAAAAAAACATTTGTGACGAAATTATTCTGTATTCGTTACAACAATGTAATACAATTGGAGTACTGGGATATTTACTGATGATGCAGGTTCGAGGGTATTCAAGGTAAAAGAATTGCAACAATCAGGAGGCCAGAAGCGCGCTATCTAAATGGTGTCAAGACAGTTAACTCTTGCAGACCTTTCATGCCAGATTTGAAGACTAACAACATTTCTGTGTCGGGTCTTGTACTTTTTACATACAAAACAAAATGTAAATTTCAACTTGAAAATTAATGCTTTAAATATATTTGTTATTTTTCTTATAGGGTGTTATATATTGTTATTGTTATTTTGTGTAGATCCCTTGAGTCCGATATTCCTTTTCCAAATCAATCAGATCAAGATCAACAATAGCATGTACACTATGCAACTAGTAAATATATATGCAAGTTTTATTGAAAAATATTATTTCAATTAAACCATACACATACTTTTTCACTCATTCAGGCACATGTGATGATTTGAAAGTCCACTTGGAGCCATACATGCTAACATCTACCCTGATGCCCTCAAAAACAGTTTAATTAAGTGTACTACTGACTTTTTCTGATTATAGTACTTACCTTAAAAAAAAAGAAAAAAGAAAGACCTACCTACCCTATTTTTGGGGGGCAGAGAACCTGAAACACAGCTATTTGTTTGCCTAATGACATAAATACGCTGTATGATTTATCTTTCAAAACCTTGCAAGTTATTATGATATTTTTTAAAATGTGTTATAAAACATAAATTATATGTTATAAATCTATGTTTTGCACCCGTGGCCACTTTGAAATTCTATAAATAGTATCAAGTTGTACTATTTATTTGATCTCCATGGCATATATACACAACATATTTAAAAAATAAAATGAGAAATGACAGACAAAACCATGTTTTTAAATATGTTACTATTTTTAGTTTGGCAGCCATTTTGAATATATAAAAATAGCCACCAGGTGGCTTTGCCAAATTGGCCTTCTTTCTAAAATATTTTGAAATGGTCTAAACTTGTTCTGTGCGAAATTTTGTGCTTTTGTCCGGCATGTCGAGATCATTCCAAATTGGCCCCTAGTTAGTAGCGAAGAAAGCAAAAGCAGACCGGGTGACCAAGGCTAAAGTAAAGCTTCATTAAAAATGTTGACACCTCAAAACGAGGTCATACCGAAAAACAGGCCTGATCGATGATTGGTCAAAGTCAGTTTTTAAATCCTGAAAGGGAATGTTACGTTTATTGTTTGTGTTCAATTGTGTTTTTGTATGCCCTTACTGGTTTATTCTCTTGTTACTCTGTCTTCTGACAAGTCATTGAGTACTTGTTTGGCTGCTTTCTAGGCATAGAAAACTCATGTAGCTTTATTTACAACATCTCGTCATGCAAACGTTGACTTTTATTTGCGTCGAATTCAGTCGGCTAATCGCTAGTGTGTACTTTAATCGGCATTATCTGCCAAGACCGATATTTGCTAGTAAGACATATACATCATACGGGTTTGGCTGTCCGAGACTAGAATACACGTAACAAAGCTTAGTAAAGAAGTCAGAAACCTGCCGGATGACCAGGGCTAATCATTTCGGTGTAAATTTTATTTAATTATAACATCACGTTAACTCGAATTGTTTTATCATTTTTTAGATTTTAAATCGACATATTTATATGACATAATCAACAAACTGTACATAGCTTGAAATAAATATCTCGTGTTTATCAGATAAATATCTCGTGTAATACAGATACTACTCATTACGTCGAGTACCTTTATATTTATATATTTTTATTTGTTTTGTTTCAACGCGATATAAAGAAAAGAAAAAAATGTCAAGTTCACTAAAATCGATTTATTGTAAAATAAAGAACCTTTTCATCGTATTTGTTTTGCATTTATTGAATGACGTCGTGTTTTGTCGACATACATATATCGATTGGTAGATATATATCATAACAACTCGAGTATTTTTTAATTGAGAAATTCAATATAACCCAACAAGACGAGGCACGAATACGCTTCCGTACACGACAACGCTACATTGCAATACGACATTGCGACATAATTGTATTGCAATGTCGCGTTGTCGTGACATTGCATTGCGTTGTCGCGACATTTCAATATGACACCGCGACATTTATGTCGCGATGTCGTATTGCAAAGTAGCGTTGTCGTATCTCAATGTCGAGTTGTCGTATCGCAATGTCGCATTGTCATATCGCAAAGTCGCGATGTCGCATTGTCGGGTTTCGCATTGTTGCCCACGACAATGCGACATTATATCTGGCCCCAACCGGACACCGTTTGAAACAGCACATGGCTGCAGCATTTTAACCTACTTCGTCCAGCTAGGTTATGTTCTGTTTCTTCTTGTTGTTGTTTATTTATCAAAATTATGGTCACTTTTACCCGTGTATTTACTTATATTCAATTTCAATTCTTCTTTCCACCAATAAATTTGTATTTTATTTTTTTAGTAAATACTACAGTAAAGTTTCTTTTCAATGTGTGGGACAGACATAGGGAAGTTGAATCAACGGGTAGTGCCTCTTGTTAAGTTATTTGTCCCTGCAGCAGAAGATGTTTTCTAGGTTACGCCACTGAACTTGGACAAGTTCAAAACCAGTTGCATCAGACTCGACACATCAGAATTATAGCCTTTGATTTAAAAAAACTGTTTTTCGGTAGGCCTTAGACTATTCAAGCCAGTAGAGTGATACAGCCCCTCTTGTGCATCTTGTTTCCGAAAGACTACTTAATACACGCCACTCTGTAAATGACAATTTTAGACATGGAGGTCAACTTGAGTGACAGTTTGGCCATACAACACAAATCTGTCTATCCATCAGCAATTTCATAAAAAAATATTCTAGTCTAATGACAATTGATCACACTCTATTTGGAATGGATTGACCCTCTAAGATTTTGGTAGGTCGTCAAAGATCGCCAAGTTGGCTAAAACTATGTAAATTTTATGGAAATTTGATCGTTCAAATATCCATACAGTCTTTCCTATCAAGCCTTGCATTCTCAGTACTTTAAGTACTTTGATTTATCATATTATTATGTAGGGGAAATAACCATGCAAGTGATGTGGCAAATATCGCCGCCAGATGTCGCACCGTTTCACTTTGCACGTAATGAAATCAGTTTCTGTCGAACGGATTGCGTTTGCATCGCATCGAATCAATATGTACGTCATCAAATGACTTTGCGTCGTATCGTTTGAAATTTTACACCGTATCACTTCACTTCGAACCGTATCAGTTCACTTTGTAACGAATGAACCGAGTTTACACGTCGCATCGAATCAATATGTACGTCATCAAATGACTTTGCGTCGTATGGTTTGAAATTTTACACCGTAACATTTCACTTCGAACCGTATCAATTCACTTTGTAACGAATAAACCGAGTTTACACGTCGCATCGAATCAATATGTACGTCATCAAATGACTTTGCGTCGTATGGTTTGAAATTTTACACCGTATCATTTCACTTTGAACAGTATCAATTCACTTTGTAACGAATGAACCGAGTTTACACGTCGCATCGAATCAATATGTACGTCATCAAATGACTTCATGCTGAATTAAATGGCCTGTCATTGAATGGTTTGTAAATATCCACATTTTGACGGTTATGGCTTCCCATAATAACACATGATAATAACATGCTGTGATGTGATGGGTAATGTACCAATTTACAAACAGAGGCGTAGCATGGCATACTCCTTTACACTTGGGAAAAACATTGGAAAAAATCATAAAACAGTTGAAAAAAGAAAATAAATGAGTGAGGAGTAAGGTAAGGGTGGAAAATCACCACTTTTTTTGTGTCTATTTCATGGACAATTATCGCTTGAAAGAAGAAGAGACAAATTCGGGGGATACCCCGCCAAACGCCACCTCTGAGAGGGGGACACCTCCTCCCAATCCCTCCCCCAATCGGCGATTCGCACCTCGTATTAGGAGTATGTTGAAAACCGGCCACGCTAGGCAAATGCTAATTCTGGTAAGGTAACAGACACAATAACATCAGTATATATATATATATACATATATGAGTTTATTAAAAATCTGTTTAACAGCATATAACAGGACAGGACATGTAATATGTACAATTTACAAGATGCAACTCATTTCACTAAACTTGATACACACGACAGATGTCGAAACAATAGGTGATGTTTTATTCTTTGAGAAATAAATACTGGATTCACGTTAGTACCAATGTAAACTGACTAATACCCTATGCTGCATAAAAACAGCGTCTAAATCGCCTGTGTATTAGCCATGTTAGAACACCAAATCTTAATCTAACTATCCTCTTAACTGGATCTTGTGTAGATTAACGCCGCCATATATTGTTTCGATTTTTTATACAGGTAAAGGGCAATGAGGGGGTAATATAATTGAAAACTAATTGTATCTAGATTTCTAATTAGTGATTTCTAACTCGGCAACTGATAGTCACTAAATATGGACTAAATCAAATGTCGTAGCCTTAAGCTTTGTAACAAAGAAACCCAGAAAATTGAATCAAGCATTAATAGTTACGACTATATAGGCATACATAAGTACCCGTAGGTAATTCATAAAAAAATAACAAAAACGTATATTCACACTATTTCATGGTGGTCCCAATAAATGTGTTCAAATTGAGAGACCCAGTATCCTGGTGACTTTAAGTATATATATGCCTTCATATATATAGTGCATATAGTTATGTTTATATTGCTTGTTATACTAGTAGAATTTGTATGGCGGTTCGGAACTATTTGCTAGACTGTGTGCAGTGTATGACTACGTTGTCATTAACGGTGGAACGCAATGTTGAATCCACGGGTTAATGTTGGGTTTTGACCTGTGTTGAATTGACAGATAGCTCCATTGAAAAATAATTTTAAAGATGGTTAGATCAGAATAAACAAGATACTCCAGTATTGCATGGAAATATATGATGTCCCCTACCGGTCAGATGTTTGACAGATGTTTTTTGTTGGACCAGACCAAACAAAAGGCTATGATTTAGACAAATAACAAAGGCATGCTACATTTTGCAACCTCAACAAAACCAATTTAAGTACATACTCTTTCTTACAAATAGCTCACTTTTTTCCTTTTTTATAATCCGGTAAGTTTACAAACATATTACAATATAATACAACAAGTAATACAAATACATATGCAAAGAAATTAACATCAATTTCAAGTCATTTATTAATATATAATTCTATTTGAAGGGAAGTAACTATCGACTATTTATTGGATATCAAGATAGATGCATTAAGCTCCCTTATTCATGTGTATAACTAACGACTGAATTATGTTACCATAACAACCACAATTTAGCCATATCACCAAATAAAATTGTGTGCAAAATCTCCATATGCTCTTCTATCTATGTACCAAGTTTTAAGACAATATACTTTATACTTTTCAAGTTATAGCAAGATTCTATTTTTTGTGCATTTGATTTTACTGTTTTGATGCAATAGCAACCACAATTTCGGCCATATCAACACAATTAAATAATGATCACCTTATGCCCATCTACCATATGTAAAACGTTTCATGAAAATATCTTTTATACTTTTTAAGTTATCGCAGGATCCTGTTTTCCTTACGAAATTAAATAACATGCATAATTTCCTTATGCCCCTCCACCATATGTAAAAAGTTTCATGAAAATATCTTATATACTTTTTCTGTTATCGCTGTTTTCCGGACGGACTGGCTTTTTTAAAACTATTTTGTTACCATAGCAAACACAATTTTGGTCATATCAACAAATACAATTGTACCAAGTTTTATGACAATATCGTTTATAGTTTTCAAGTTATAGCATGATCCTATTTTTCTTGCATTTTTTTTTATTATTTTGTTGCCATAGCAACCACAATTTCGGCCATATCAACACAATTAAATAATGATCAGCTTATGCCCATCTACCATATGTAAAACGTTTCATGAAAATATCTTTTATACTTTTTAAGTTATCGCAGGATCCTGTTTTCCGGACGGACTGATGGACATACGGGAGACGGACTGGCGGATTAACGGACATACGGACGCACCGGTACGGGATTAACTAAAACTTATAAAATCTTATGAGCTAAAATGTATCCTGTCTATTTCAAACAGTCTAATAGGCCAAATAATACTTTGGATGGATTAGGGATAAGTGCATTATTTCCCAAATGGTAAATACAATATTTCCATTTAAAGCAGCTGAAACTAATGTTGAACAAAAGATGTTTCTACTGAAAGGTTGAAATGTTAGCATTAAAAGGTAATTTAACTATTGTGTTGCCATTAAAGTACATAAAACAATAGTTGTAAGCCTAATGAGTGTTGTTAACCACAATATGCAAGTTCTGCAATAATTTCACTGCAGAAAGCTGGAAAAGAAAACAGCTCATCCTCCACTGCAGAAAGCTGAAAATGAAAACAGCTCACCTTCCACTGCAGAAATTTGAAAAAGAAAATATCATCCACTGCAGAAAGCTGAAAAAGAAAACAGCTCATTCTCCACTGCAGAAAGCTGAAAAAGAAAACAGCTCATTCTCCACTGCAGAAAGCTGAAAAAGAAAACAATTCGTCATCCACTGAAGAAAGCTGAACAAATTACGCATCCTCCACTGCAGAAAGCGGAAAAAGAAATTATCTTGCCGGCTCCACTGCTGAAAGCTGAAAAAGAAATTAGCTCATCCTCTGCCGCAGAGAGCTGATATAAAACAGCCAAGCATACAGGGGTGCCAGACCCTTTGAATTTCTTAAAAAACCTTGAGGGTTGTTTACACCAGAGAATGTTAGACGAAGTTGAAGAAACTGCCCTAATCACGATGATTTCTATTGACACTTCTTTATTTCATGATTAATTCCTCAGTCCTCCGTCTCCGATTTCAAATTTTCCTGACTTTTCCCAAACTTTTGCTTAAATTGCAAATTTCCCTGACATTTCCCTGACCTTGAAAAAAAATAATCCTGAATTTTTCCTTGACAGTGGGAACACTGAACTTCAGAAACGCTATATGCAAGGCAATCGTAAAAACTCGGCCAATCCCGTCATTCTTCGAAATAACGCCTCGTGTGCATATCGACCCTTCGGTATGTTCAAAATCTTGACATTTTGATAGCAGGAAGGCAAGGGCACAGAAAATAATGCACTGTTGCTATGTTAACAATATGGCCATTAGCCAAATGTGTTGATGTATAATTTGTTATAATACAGATGAATTTTTTAACACTGCTTTCAGGTAAATAAACTATGGATGGAGCAATCGGCTTAATGACATTGCCAAAGTTGGATGATAACTGTGATTTTGAATGAATGTAAATTTAATGTAATGTAAATTCGTTTTGGCGGGATCTAAGGCGCATCATGCTAGGATGACGTAACCAATATGGAAACCTTCGATTTGCTGCCAAGCAGTCTACGAGATGATGTGCATGTACTCAAGGGTGTTCCCTGGCTAAAGTGATTACATTTTGAT
Source organism: Cyrtodaria siliqua (assembly GCA_037043455.1). Lineage (NCBI taxonomy): Eukaryota > Metazoa > Mollusca > Bivalvia > Adapedonta > Hiatellidae > Cyrtodaria > Cyrtodaria siliqua. Next base: position 88,476 of record JAWPHD010001622.1, read on the forward strand.
CAGTAGTTTCAGAGGTGGTGTCGGTTTAAGAAATTGGTAACGGACAGATGGACAAATGGACGACGGACAATCAGTGATCCCAATACCTCACATGAGCCTTTATACCTCACATGAGACTTTAGCTCAGCTGAGCTAAAGATAGCAATATTCAAATTAGATTTTTTTACAATATTCTGTATAGGTGAAAACAAAAATAATTTGTGTTGTATTCATTACATTCGATCAACAATGGATTTCAATGTAGTCGCAAAACAATGTGTTGGAAATAATGTGTCTCGTGAGAAACACTTTTTAGGCCAAACATTTATTGAGAAATATTATAAAGCATATTAAAATGATCAGTGAGTGGTTTAACTTTAGATTATTATAATGAATAATCTGAGTTATTTTGACGTTACTGATGAGAACGAACTGATGAAACTAGTTTGACTAGTTTGACTGTGTCATGCCATTGTAAATATGAATAAACTCTCAAATTTATCTTTATCTGAATTATACCATTATTCCTGGCAATGAAAACTTCGTATCATAATTATGGACTTTTATTTCTGTACATGCATGATTCTATGAGAATCTATACTGAACCAAACAGCTAACGTACCGGTAGACAATACATTTAATTATATGGACGTAGTATATGATTTTTTTAAATTTACAGTCGTTATTGACAAGATATTTGTCTCGTTCAGAGTGAAATTTGTTTTGATTTTTTATTGTTATTATTGAGATATTAAAGGTATTGTCTACTGGTGCGTAGCTGTTTGATTCAGTATATATTTGTTACGAATGTTCACTATAAATAATAAACATGGAAGCCAGACTATGAACATGTTTGTCAGCAAGCCACATTTTCATTATGGAGTATAAACATAACACACATCTTGTATAACGGCTTCAGTGTAAAATTTGCTGTCACATAATAACAACGTATGAAGTGGCCACCTGTGCTGAGATATTATCTACAATATCTGCATGTATACTGTATATATATGTGAATTTAATTATCTCCCTTTTATTTCATATTTACAACATTTTAATGTTCTCTTGGGTAGTCCCTAAAAACAGTTTTTCCAGCACTGTTATAGAAATGTTATCATAGTTCAATCATCAATAATCATAAGCATGCCTCTTTTAGCTGGTTCGGAACGTTGCCTTTGAAGTTGTTTTGGGTTCTCATTGTCTTTCCGGCTTTGTCTTTCCCGATAGCTACCCGACATGCTTTGTTTACCACCACCTGAAACGTTTTCCCTCAATCTAGAATTCCCAGTTTCTGTTGTAAGTCCCTTTTCTGTGAATGTTGTTAATTGCCTGTAGCTTGGTTGGTATTGTTGCCATAGTCACCGGATGCTTCACTGAACACCCGTACCAGAGTGGTACATATCATGTCTGCATTGTTGACAAGATGTAGTTCAGAGATTTGGTTGTCTCCATACTTCGAGCAGAAATCACAGATGGCAGCTAAGAAAGCCCGACAGCACAGTTTCAGTTTTCTGCTATCTGCCTGTATGGAACCTGAAATTTATATTTAGAAAAGACCAGTTGAATTCCCACTTATTTGTCCTAAAGCCAACTCTTTCAACATTTTCTCTTTGAAAACTAAGGTATTCACCATAACAGCTGAGACTTAGAAAAGTTTAACGCCAAGCCTAATACACAAGGTAATGACATGGCTTTCTATGTATTCAAACTAACAAGAGCACCACATACACAAAATCCAGATACACGAGCAAGTTAGTTAGTATACCATCAATATGATGCGAAAATACCCAAGTATTATCTGTAATGAAGCATCAGAGTAGAATATATTTTTAGCTTATATGATGGCGAGTTGTCCGTCGTCCGTTAACTTTTGCCTTGTGAACACTCTAGTACCTTCATTATTATTTGGATCTTTACCAAACTGTGCCAGGGTCTTTATATCAATGAAAGCTCGGACAAGTTCGAAAACCGGCCAGATCGGATTAGTTTCACTGGAGTTATGGCCCTTGATTTGCTGAAAAATGTCATAGTTTGCGTTGTGAACACTTTAGCACCTTCATTTATTATTTGATCTTTACCAAACGTACAAAGATTGTTAATATCAATGGAAGCGCGGACAAGTTCGAAAACTAGCCAGATCAGATTAGTAACACCGGAGTTATGGCCCTTGCTTTGCTGAAAAAATGCCATTTTCTGCCTTGTGAACACTCTAGCACCTTCATTTATTATTTGATCTTATGAAACTTGCAAAGATTGTTAATAGCAATGAATTATTGGACGAATTCGAAAACCAACTATATCGGACAAAACACGCCGGAATTATGGCCCTTGATTTTGCTAAAAAATACTATTTTCTGCCCTATGAACATTCTAGCACCTTCATTTATTATTTGATCTTTACCAACCTTACACAGAGTGTTTATATTAAAGAAAGCTCGGACAAGTTCGAAAACCAGCCAAATCGGATTAGTAACAGCAGAGGTATGGCCCATGTTATTCTGAAAATAAAACACTGGTGAACACTCTAGCACATTCATTTATCATTTGATCTTTTAATTTACCAAATTTGCATAGATTGTTAATAGCAATGACATCTTGGACGAATTCGAAAACCAGCTAAATCGGACTATTTACGCCGGAGTCATGACCCTTGATTTTCTGAAATATGCTATATTTTGGCCTCGTTAACGCGATATGGCCTTCATTGTTCATCGTTTTTTTCCCAAACTTTACCAGATTGTTGATATCAATGAAAGCTCGAAAGAGTTCGAAAACCAGCCAGTTTGGACCTTTTACACCGGAGTTAAGACCCTTGATTTTCTGAAATATGCTATAATTTGGCCTTGTTAACACGATAGGGCCTTCATTTTTCATCGGATCTTTTACAAACTTTACCAGATTGTTGATACCAATGACAGCTTGGACTAGTTTGGAAACCAGTCAGATCAGACCGGTAACATCTGAGTTATGACCCTTGATTCAGTTAAAAACTCTCTATAGATAAGATTAAGGATGATAGGGCCTTCCTTTTTCATCCGATCTTACCAAAATTTACCAGATTGTTAATATTAATGGATGCTCGGTCAAGTTTGAAAACCAGCCAAATCGGATTAGTAACACCGGAGTTATGGCCCTTGATTTAGTTAAAAATGATGTATTTTGCCTCATTAAGGCCTTCCTTTAGCCGGAATTTAACGAAAATTTGCAGGGATGGTCATTATCAAATCTAGTTATGCATATCATCGCATTTTCCCGTTTGAATGGTTTCTGGTGGAGTTATGGCCCTTTAAAGATTTTAATACACAAACATTGTCCGGACTATTTTTCCTGAATCCCTGGAAGGATTTCGTCGAAACTTTGCAGGGGATAATCAGTACCAGACCTAGTGGTGCATATTATCAAAGTGTTCCGGTTGAATGATTTCTGGCAGGGTTATGGCACTTTAAATGTTTTAATACAGATACCTTGGCTGGACTAGTTCTCCTGAATCCCTGACTTGATTTCAACGATTTGTAGGGATGATTAGTATCAAGCCTAGTTATGCATGTCATTGCCGTATTTCGGTTGAAATATTGTTGGCGGAGTTATGACCTTTTAAACGTGTTAATACACAAATATTGTCTGGACTAGTTCTCCTGAACCGGATTTCAACGAAACTTTGTAGGGATGATCAGTACCAAGCCTAGTTTTGAATTCCATTGCCGTATTTCGGTTGACATATTTTTGGCGGAGTTATGACCCTTTAAATGTTTTAATACACACATTTTGTCTGGACTTGTTCTACTGAACCGGATTTCAACAAAACTTTGTAGGGATGATCAGTACCAAGCCTACTTTTGAATGTCATTGCCGTATTTCGGTTGAAATATTTTTGGCGGAGTTGTTGCACTGTAAAGGTTTTAATACAGATACCTTGTCTGGACTAGTTCTCCTGAATCCCTGACCGGATTTCGAGAAACTTTGTAGGGATGATCAGTACCAAGCCTAGTTATGTATGTCATTGCCGTATTTCGGTTGAAATATTTTTGGCGGAGTTATGGCCCTTTAAAGGTTTTAATACACACATTTTGTCTAGACTAGTTCTACTGAACCCCTGTCCGGATTTCAATGAAACTTTGCAGGACTGATCAGCAACAGGCCTAGTTGTGCATATCATCACCGTGTTCCGCTTGAATGATTTTTTTGCGAACGTTTAGCCCTTTAAAGGTTTGGTACACGAGCTTTATCCAGACTAGTCTCTTCTGGAATGGCCGAATTTCAACGAAATTTTGCGAGGCTGATGATTATCAAGCCTAGATGTGCATATCATCGACGTGTTCCGGTTGAACGATTTTTGGCAGAGTTATGACCCTTTAAAAGTTTTAATACACTTACTTTGTACAGGCTAGTTCTCCTGAATGCATGGCCGGATTTCAAGAAACTTGGCAGGTGTGATTAGTACCAAGCCTAGTTGCACATATCATCACCGTGTTGTTTTGACTGATTTTTGACACAGTTATTGCCCCTTAAACATGATGGCTGGATTTCAGTGAAACTTGTCAGGAATGATCAGTACCAAGCCTAGTTACGCATATTGTTGTCATGTTCTGTTTGAATGTTTTTTGCTGGAGTTATGGCTCTTTCATAGGTTTTAATACACATTCTTTGTCTGGACTATTTCTCCACAACCACTGGTCAGCTAGTAATGGCCCTTTAATAGTTGTAATACACTAACATTGAGTACGGACTAGTTCTCATGAACCCCTGACCGGATTTCAACGAAACTTGTCAGGAATTATCAGTACGAAGCCTAGTTGCGCATATCATCGCCGTGTTCCGGTTTAATACTTTTGGCCAATAAGGAGTTATGGCCCCTTATTCACAAACTTTATCCAGACTAGTTTTCCTGAACTCCTGGCTGGATTTCAGTGAAACTTGGCAGGAATAATCAGTGCCAAGCCTAGTTGCGCATTTCCCATCACATACTCCATATAGCCAGTAAAGCGATACAGGCCCTCTTTGACCGCTTGCGTTTGAGTTTGCTTCCATTGATTGATTATTTTCCTTTTTGTCCAATATGAACATCACCTACAACCAACACAACAACAAAACGGTCCAAATTTGACGGTCACCATAGTCTGCTACTTTTCTTTTTCGTTGCTTTCAAGGGATCCTCTTTTAAGCATTTATTGATAAAGGACAATATGCAAAACATTTTGTTTCAATCACAGGAAGTAAATCAGCATGAATTAAGTACAAATTGTTTCCGTTAGATTAGTATATAGTGGTTTGTATGTTTGTATGTTTTTTTTCCCCGAAATTTTCAACACATGTAAGGTTATATATGACGGTTGATTTTTTTTTGTGGTGGAGGCAGACCACCCACTTTTCCTATGTAGCCAATCGTAAGAATTGACACTTTCTCACATACAAGTCGAGCTCCCAGCGGGATTAGAAACCGCAGCGGATTAAACCAGATTAAACCTACAGCAGTGTTCTACACTAACGGGTTTCGGTGGTCCTTGATATACATAATGTTACACCAGATTCAACCTATCCCAGGGTTCTACACTAACAGGGTCAAGTGGTCCTTGATATACAGAATTTTACCTCAGACCCAGCCTATCCCAGGGTTCTACATTAACGGGGATCCGGGTGGTCCTTGATATACAAAATGTTATACCAGACTCAACCTATCCCAGGATTCTACACTAACGGGGGTCCAGTGGTCCTTGATATACAAAACGTTACAACAGATTCAACCTATGCCAGGGTTCTACACTAACGGGGTCCGTGGTCCTTGATATACAGGATGTTACACCAGATTCAACCTACGCCAGGGTTCTACACTAACGGGGGTCCAATGGTCCTTGATATTCAGAATGGATACATGTATATTGTAATCAGAGACAATATAAATGGTGAAGTTTTCTTATCTTTACAATTATAGAAGTATATAATACAATGTACAATTTTAACATAATGTAAAAAAGGCCCCCACCGCAATCCAAAGGTATTTCCAAAACAATTTTGGTGGAAAATATAGTATGATTGCTATATAGGGAATATATGGATTCTATAAGATTGCAGTGCGTCTCTATAAACTCATGGGTTAAAAACAATAATAAATGTGAAAATGTGTTTTGTTTCAAAGCCCGGTGTACAACCCACATTGTCAATACATACAGACTTATTTTACAAAGATCATTGTAATGCTATAGTATCAAAAATAAACATTGTTTCATGTTATGAAATCCATGCACTGCCTCTATTTCGTTTTTGAAAACAGAAAAAAAAAAACCATCCTGTATAATACATCTGTATATACATCTATTATCAAAGGACAGTGTTTCAGGATAGTTTTTAAAGGATTAAAATACACAACTTCCAAAATCATTACTTTTTCTAAGAAAAACAAACAGGTTAATAAGAAAGACCAAGATATAAGCAAGGATATGTTACTTCTGATTAGTAAGGTAAGCTTTGCATGTCCCAGAAAGGAAACATTAAGTTTATTTGCTACAGTTTGATACTGGAAAAATCAACTAAGTAAATTATCTCTGTACTCCAGTTCCACAGATAGCAAGGTATTGACACCACATGGTTGCAAACATATTCATTTTTAAGTTTTTATTTGCGATTAGTTTCTCAACTTTTTACAAAGATATTACATACGTTTTAAAAAAGGTTACGCTGTGGAATTTGACGTTGCATCTTGTTTTGATAAATGCAAAGTTTTGCTTGCATGATGATTTTGCTCAAAACTGTATCAAATTTACTATTTTCAAATAAAATATCTGTTTCCGTTAAAGTTACGAATGCTGAATTGCATTTTTCTGTAATATAAGTTTAAAGTTTTGACCAGAATTATTTCAATGTTCCACAGTTCCAAAACAGATAGTTTCAGTTGCATTATTGCAAAAGCTGCACATATCGTTATTAATAATATTCATCTTAGATAAAAGGTAATTTGTTCCAAGTATCATATGGTTGATTCTAAATTTGAACCAAAGTAACTTAGGATCTTTTGTTGTTTTATAAGGTAAGGCATTCAAAGTTTGGAACACTAGCTACTTCATTTTTTCATTTACTTAATGCTTTGGGATATACATTATTTCTAATCATGATGTCATATATGTTTCGACAGCCGTTCTAATTTTGCAGAATTAAGGATAGGATTAGTGGACGTATATGGCTGTTACAGGCTAGATGCAGAATGTTCAGTTTTGCCAAATAATTCCTGACAGCAGTTATAATATCTTCATATTCAAGAAAATTAGACTGTATATTATAGTGTTCATTACATCCTATGTATGAATAAAGATTTCCATTTTTGTTTAAAATGTCATTGATAAAAGTTATTCCTCCTGTAAACCATATTTCGTAAAACACACTAGAGCCTCCGGCTTTAATATCTAGGTTATACTATATACTAACTGAGTGAAGTTGTTGCAAGATATTGGTTTAACTTGGTCAGAAAAATATTTGTAACTGATAAAAACATCCTTTCAAAAAGGATTTCGCGCTATTTAAATTTTGTTTAATCTGTTTCAAATTTAAGTATATGTATACTGAAAATCTCATGAGATGACTGTATTTATTTTCGGTTTGAGATATTTGATGGATCCATGTTATTTTTAGAGCTAATATGCACTTTTCCACTTCTACCATTCTAAGCCCTCCATATTTTTAATCTTCAATAATGGTAGTTTTTTTTTATTTTGTCCCTCAAATTATTTCAAAGAAATTTGCAAAATAGTGTTTGTATTAATTTGATTTTATCTACTGAAGGATTTGGTAATACACCAGATTCAACCTACGCCAGGATTGTACACTAACAGGGTCCGGTGGTCCTTGGTATACAGCATGTTACACCAGATTCAACCTACGCCAGGGATCTACACTAACGGGGGTCCGGTCGTTCTTGATATATAGAACATTACACCGGATTCAACCTATCCCAGGGTTCTAAACTAACGGGGTACGGTTGTCTTTGATATACAGAATGTTACACCATATTCAACCTATCACAGAGTTTTACACTAAAGGGGGTTCAGTGGTCCTTGTTATACAGAATATTACACCCAGTTCAACCTATCCCAGTGTTCTATACTAGCGGGGTCCGATGGTTCTTGATATATAGAACACTACACCAGATTCAACCTATCCCAGGGTTCTACAATAACTGGGGTCCAGTGGTGCTTGATATACAGAATGTTACACCAGGTTCAACCTATCCCATGGTTCTACAATAACTGGGGTGTGGTGGTCCTTGATATACAGCATGTTCCACCAGATTCAACCTACGACAGGGATCTACACTAACGCGGGTCCGGTCGTCCTTGATATATAGAACACTACACCAGATTCAACCTATCCCAGGGTTCTACAATAACTGGGGTCTGGTGGTCCTTGATATACAGAACATTACAGCAGATTTAACCTATGCCAGTGTTTAACACTAACGGGAATCCGGTGGTCCTTGATATACAGAATGTTACAGCAGATTCAACCTATCCCAGGGTTCTACACTAACGGGGGTTCGGTGGTCCTTGATATACAGAAAACTACACCAGGTTTAACCTATGACAGGTTTCTACACTGACGGGGGTCCGGTGATCCTTGATATTACAAAATGTTACATCAGATTTAACCTATCCCAGAGTTCTACACTAACGGGGGTCCGGTGGTCCTTGATATACAGAAAACTACACCAGGTTTAACCTATGCCAGGGTTCTACACTAAAGGGGGTCCGGTGGTCCTTGATATACAGAAAACTACACCAGGTTTAACCTATGCCAGGGTTCTACACTGACGGGGGTCCGGTGATCCTTGATATACAGAATGTTACACCAGATTTAACCTATCCCAGGGTTCTACACTAACGGGGGTCCGGTGGTCCTTGATATACAGAAAACTATACCAGTTTTAACCTATGCCAGGGTTCTACACTAACGGGGGTCCGGTGGTCCTTGATATACAGAGAACTACACCTGGTTTAACCTATGCCAGAGTTCTACACTAATGGGGGTCCAGCGGTCCTTGATATACAGAATTTAACAGCAGGGTCATGATTTGAACAAACTTGGTAGAAGGCATTAAGCTTATACTATATGCAAAGTATCAGAACTTTAGCTCTTGTATTTTCAGAGAAAAATATTACAATTCTAAATCTCCTATAGCAGGGTCATCTTTGACCCCAGTGTCACCATTTGAATGAACTTGATAAAGGATCACTTGCTAACGCTTCATGCAATATTTGAGAGCATTATGTCTTGTGGTTTCAAGTTTTTTATTAATTTATTAAGATATTAATTTGTTTCAGTTGTGTACCTACATAAGACAATGTAAAACATGTGACCAAGGAGCTAGGCCAAATTTGATGAGGACACCAATTGAACAAACTTGGTAGAGAACAATAAGCTTATGTATGATAGTAGGAAATAGAAATACATTTCTTAAACTAGACGGGTGTTCCGCCGCGGAACACTTGTGTCGCCTGTCAGTGCTTTGTCAGTATAACAAGATTTTTTGGACTCTGATAAATGAATTTGACAAACTGAAAGTTTGATGACGAAATATCAAGAATTGAGGAAGTTATAGCCGACCTTAAAGTTTTCGTGAAGAAAGAAATAGGTATTTAACCCATACAATGACATTCAGTGTGACCTTGTCTTGAATATACTTAGAATGGTCATGTTGATGTTGTCATGATGAGTATTTATTGAAAGTTTGATGAAAAAATATCAAGAAATTAGAAAGTTATAGCCAACGTTAAGTTTTTGTGAAGAAATAAATGAGTAATTAACCCATATAATGACCTTCAGTGGGATCTTCACCTTTATATTTAGTATGGTCATGTCGATCTTGTCAGGATGATTATATATTGAAAGTTTGATGAAGAAATATCAAGAAATGAGAAAGTTATAGACAACGTAAAGTTTTCGGGAAGAAAACATGAGTATTTAACCCATATAATGACCTTCAGTGTGACCTTGACCTTTATATTTTAGTTTGGACATGTCGATGTTGTCATGATTGGTATATATTTAAAGTTTGATGAAGAAATATCAAGAAATGAGAAAATTATAGCCAATGTTAAGATTTTGTGAAGAAAACAAAAAGTACTTAACCCATATAATGATCTTCAGTTTGATCTTCACCTTTATATTTTAGTATGGTCATGTCGATCCTGTCATGATGATTATATATTGAAAGTTTGATGAAGAAATATCAAGAAATGAGAAAGTTATAGACAACGTTAAGTTTTCGGGGAAAAAATGAGTATTTAACCCATATAATGACCCTTAGTGTGACCTTGACCTTTATATTTTATTATGGACATGTAGATGTTGTCATGATCAGTATGTATTGAAAGTTTGATGAAGAAATATCAAGAAATGAGAAAGTTATAGCCAACCATATGTTTTCGTGACGGACTGACGGACAGACAGACGGACGGACTGACGAACAGACTGACGGACGGACGGACGGAAGGACGACAAAGTGATCCCTATGTATCGCATTTTTCTTCGAAAAGGCGACACAAAAAGCATTAGGAGTGCACAACTTACCAGTTCCAATTAAAGGAATTGCCAGCCTTCTGAAACTCCAATTGTTTGCTTTCTTCAAAACACTGAAAACACCTTCCTGGTACTCCTCTAATTCTAGGGTGTCTGCCTGTGAAACTCTACCAACAACAACATGCATCACATAGTTCACCTTAAGATTTCCTGCACCACATTTAAATACATCATTTCGCTTTGCAGTGTAAGACTTTTTTCCCATATCCTGTACTTCAATCTGGTATTTAGGGCCACCAGCCTTTTTTAAAGCATCAGCGATAAAACCACGAGACTGCAAAGATGTATCTGTACCACAAACAATTGCATCCAAATGACCAACTTTATCAACAGACCCATTGAATATCTTTACAATTATTTTCCCATCCACTTTGAACACTTCTGCCTTTCCTCCCATTTAAAACTTTGCTGGGCTTGTTTTGAAACAGTGCAAGCTAATTTAAATGATTTTCTTAAGCTGTGATCATACTTTTGTCTTCCGATGTCTATCTCTCGTCCTCTTCCTTTACCTGTGGGATGTATATCATCATGGTCAAATTGTATTTGACCTCTGTCATCTCTCCCATAACTGGCTCCATAATTCCCACCACCACTGCTGACCTCCGGGTGTAACTTCAAATAGTTTGAAACACTCTGCTTGACTGAAAAGGGATCCATTTCCCACTTTTTGAAGGAAGCTTCTACTAGTTTCAGGAGACTGATATCCACATCTGTTATATGCAATTCTTTTGGATTTCTTCGACCGTTTTCACAAAAGTCGACAGCAGCTTTGACATAAATGTCAGCACACAGTTCCTTTGGAACACCATAGATTCCTGTATAAATACAAATACATTAGTTGAACCATTTAAAGACTTTACAATCGTATTCTCATATTTCTAATATCATAGCCTTAAAATAATTTTTGTTTTCTTCTGTAAAATAATTTCACGCCATTTATTAACCAGATTATTTTACAATTTTATAATTCACAGTTCTGGTAAAACCCAGAGCTGCCAAAACTTTTGAACACAAAATACTGTGATTTTTTTAAATCTAAGATTTAAAGCCAGTGTCACAATCTATTTTATATTTTGTATCAAGGTGACCGCTGATAGCGTGTGGTTAGCTCTTGACATTTTAATCTACATGTTAAGTTTTAACTCAGTGAATACCTGTCACCATGTACACACATGGACTCACAATACTCCACATGCTTGTCACACTTGTCCAAGTATTTTGTTTAAATGTTTACTGAATCAATCATTTTATTCTGGTCAGAGAAATGGTAACATCGTTATCGATAAATATGGAAAGAGTAGACAGACATTGGACATTTGGGGTAAGTAGTATTTCATTATTATACCGCGCTTTCACAAAGTGAAGTGGGGATATATAGGAATCACGTGGTCCATAACGTCGTGTCGCGTCCCGTCGCTTCGCGTAACACATTTTTGTCACGTTCCCTCCCGTCTCGTAACGTGTTTTGATTACTAGCATTTCTCAGTTGAATGGGTTGTTCCCAAATTTCCTATACTCATAACAATTGATGACATTATGTCCCTCTACATCACTCAGGATTGATTGTTGGACTTGGAATAAAAAAAGCGCGGGTATTTATCACCTTCAGTGATAGTTCTAGTTTCATTCATTTTTCAGTTCTCAATTTACTAAGCATTGGTGTGTTCCCATTCAATCAGAAGTATCTTTGTGTATTATTATCGGAAGCAAAAACCGTTTTCAGCAATACTCGTTTTATACGAGGCATGTTTGGGGCGAAAGTAGATAATGTGTTCGTCTATCCGTATGCTATGTTCCATGAACGGAGACAATGTATAGATATACATATATTACATATACACTAGAACTAGCGCAATTAGTTAAACTTATTAGGTTTACAGAAATTCGTTAATAGTACGGGCGGAGTGGAAAACCATATAAATACAGTATTACCTGGTATTTACTATTGGTGGTACAGACCTGTATGGAGTATTCTCATGTAAATAAATATGTGTTTGGTATCATAGAGTGTACGGTTATATTTAATGTTACATTTTACAATACAGACTCCTTAAATTTTACCAATAGATCCCATGGGCTACATTGATGAAGCCGATAGTGAATGGTGGAAGTTGGTGGTACCATACATCTGTCGAGAGGGGGACAAGTACTCAGGCGAGGAACGGTGCCGGATCTGGGCGACATAGTTATCTTTATACCTGAGAGTCAAGATGTTGTACCCAGTGGAGGACCTACTGCTCGTGAATTACAGATGGAGATGCTACGGGACCGTGAAGGAATAGGCAGGACACATATGTAGGACCATTGTGGTGGTGAATTGTGTGATAGTTTACGTGGAACAGGTTTAGTCATTGCAAGACAGGCGTAGTCACAGATGCGACGTTAAACTAACCATTAGGGTGGTTTACGCTTTCTAACCTATATTACTATACTTAAAGCTGTACAGTCCCTATTTTAACTGGTAATAACTCATGAATATGAATGAGCCACGCGTGAAGTAATTTCAAATCGATGAACAGCCCAAAAGTCGGTATATAAGCCGAAATCGATGCTTAAAATTTCACATTTTTATTTAGCCTCCGTACAGGTAACATCAATAAATATACAGGCAATGCTAATTTACACGTACGACAATATGGACTATATATTTATTTATCCATCTTTAGTTGCGTTCAAATATGTTAAGTTATTTTGCCTCATAATATATGGTAGTTAGTACAGTATTTCCCAAGTAGCTTTGTAGTTCAGTGGATAGAGCACCGGACTTAAAATCAGAAGGTCGTGTGCTCGAGCCCGGAAAGAAGTTAACTTTTTTTTCTGTAAAAATTACTGTAACCTGTGTATAGGTATGATGTGCACTAGTCGATGTATATATAGTAAATGATTTCCTGCGCTATATTTACTCGCTTAAATACCCGATTTCAACATGAGCTAGTGAACATGAAGTTACAAATAAAGACACGCCTACAAAGAAAAAATCGATTGATATAGGGACTCTATAGCTTTAAAGGACATAGGGAGTCACATAAACGTGTGACTTTATAAAGTTGACGTTAGATGAACTGTTGTGTTTTATTTACTGATTATACTGTATATAGTTTTATATGACAATTTTGTGTTTTAAATACAATATTTTAGTAAATTTTTATACAAATTTGTCATTAATCTGTCAAACGTTACGTCATTTAATGCGTCCAATATTTTGGTTAGTCGGGCTTAAGCATTGCTATCAGGGCAACTATGAACATGAGAGCCTTATCGCTCTACTGGCTATATGGAGTCAGTGGGGGTGAATATTAGTTGTTGTGGCACTTACGACAAAACCCTTTGACCTGCATTCAGCAAAATGGCAGTCGACATATAAATTACTGCAAGCCAGGTTTTATAACTCATTCTTTTATTCTAACAAAATTATGGCCCCATTTATACTTAGACAATTTGGTTAAAGTTGTGTATGTAAGCTTTTATCTCGAAAACTATTTGAAACGTCATAAAGGTATTCTGTACCATTATAGAACATCATACAGCCAGGTTCTACAACTCTTGCTTTTATTTTTACAAAATTATGACGCCTTTTATACTTAGAAAATATAAATACATTTGGTCACAGTTTTGTATGCAAGCATGTCATATTAATCTTTATTAAAAAAAGTTTCTATTATATCTTAGAATTCTCTTAAATGATTCAATGACACATCATGCATTCACGTTCATATGAAGAGCTCAGAGAAGTGCCCTAATTCGTTTATGTTATTAGGCAGAACTATGCCTTTCAACTTAGTTTCGCAATAAATAGACAAGGCCTAGAAATTCTAGCGTCTGGTGCGCACCGACTATCGGTGCTTCCTGTTTTGATTAATTGCAGAACAGAATTATTGCACTTGTTAAACACATTTTGTAAGTACTAGAAGGCCAAGACCTACAGCGAGCCCTAATATAAAGGTCCAGATGTTTATTTGGCCAACACTTATGTCAATCCCAAGAGAAATTAATGTCATTAACAGTGGGCGTGCCTATCGTAGCGAAGACCGGACGTGACCCATATTTCGTCGAAAGAAGGTCACAGTGACCCAAAATTCTGCACATGATGTAAGATGCACATCAAAAACAATCTGGTGAAGTTTGGTGAAAATACTGCAAGAAAGAAGCAAGGTATATATGTCTCAATCAAACCGAGACTGCAACATTTTGTATGTGTCGTGTTCGGCCGTTTCCAAAGGTCCATTATCCTACTCTTTTAGATGCATACAAGAAACATTCAGATAAAGTTTGGTGAAATTCTCCGAGAAAGAAGCAAGATACGCATGTCGTAGCGGAGACCATACGTTACCTTTATTTTGTCGAAAGTAGGTCACAGCAACCCGAAATTGTGCTCAAGATGTTAGATGCATATATGGAACATTCTGGTGAAGATTGGTAAAATCCTTCGAGAAAGAAGCAAGATATGCATGTCGTAGCGGAGACAACACGTGACTTATAATTTGCAAAGTAGGTCACAGCGACCCGAAATGTTGTACATGACGTTAGATGCATATAAGGAACATTGTAATGAAATTTGGTGAAAATCCTGCGAGAAAGAAGCAAGATATGCATGTCGTAGCTGAGACTGGACGTGACCTATATTTCGTCGAAAGTAAGTCACAGCGACCCGAAATTTTGCACATGATGTTAGATGCACATCGAAAATATCTGGTGAAGTTTGGTGAAAATACTGCAAGAAAGAAGCAAGATTTATATGTCATAGCGGAGACCAGACGTGACCTATATTTCGTCGAAAGTATGTCAGAGCAACCTGACATTTTTCAAATAATGTAAGATGCATATAAGGAACATTCTGGTGAAGCTTGGTGAAAATCCTCGAGAAAGAAGTCAGAAACGCATGTCCTATCAGAGACCGGACCTATATTTCATCAAAAGTAGGCCACAGCAACCCGAAATATTTGCACATTATGTAAGATGCTTATAAGGAACATTCTGGCACAAGAAAGAAGCAAGATACGCATGTCATAGCGGAGACCAGACGTGACCTATATTTCATCGAAAGTAGGTCACAGTAACCCAAATTTTGCATATGATGTTAGATGCATATACGAAGCATTCTGGTGAAGTTTGGTGACAATCCTGCGAGAAAGAAGCAACATACGCATGCCAGAGCGGAGACCGGGCGTGACCTATATTTCGTCGAAAGCTGGTCTCAGCGACCCGAAATTGTGCACGTGGTGGATCGACATAATGAAGATTCTGGTGTAGGATGTTGAAAATTCTGCATGTAACGAAGAAGATATTAAGAAATGAAAATAAGACGCACTGACGAACGAACAGACACGCATACACCCGCACAACATTGTGATCGTTAAGTTGAGATCCATAAACGGGCTCGACTGTAAAATACAATAAAGGGGCCATACTTTTGTTAAAATAAAAGCATGAGTTATAGAAACTGACTGTATGATTTTGTCGCAACATCTCTTACACTGCTTCGCAGCATTTCTCGAAGGTCACCATATATGTTATGTCATACTAGAGTGACGCGCGTCAGATTCGTGCCAAAACGAATTTGCATTCAAAATCAAAGTTCTCTTCAACATTTTGCAATGCCATTCAGCCGATTTCTCCGTCTATAGGTTTTTTATTTACATGAAAGCAGTGATAACACCTTCATCTGCATTGTAAATAACAAACATGCAACGTAAATCATACATCAACACATGTTGAAATAACGGAAATATCTTTTATGTACATGTAGCAACAGCTTAGCAACAGTGCACCATTTTCTGTGCTGTTGCCTTCCGACTAACAAAATGTCAAACAAGATTTTGAACATACTAAAGCGTCGATAAACACACGAGGCAGGATCCCGAAGAATGACGGGATTGGTCAACTTTTCACAATTGTAATGATGCCGTGAAATATTTTCAGAGATACAAGCTTACATACACAATTTAAACACATATTCTAAGTATAACCAATTTATACTTAAAGCTACATAGTCCATATAAATACATGTCATTTTAATGAACACAGATAGTGTGTATAATATGTTCACGTTGCTTGACTGGGTTCATATGTTTCCTCTTTTAGATACATACAGGTTCGAAAATAATAATAGTTGGCTATTGCTTCAATAATGAGTTACATTTTTGGCCATAACTCTGATGTTTATTATTCAATATTGGTGGTTTCCAAACTCGTCCCAGCTCTTATGGCTATTAAGACTCTGGCTCAGTTTGATCGATCGGATGCAAAATGAATGTGATAAAGTGTAGACAAGGCAAACTATAGCTTTTTTTAATTTTTGAACTCGTCCAAGCTTTCATTGATATTATGACTCTATTTTGATATTATGACAAAGTTTGGTAATGATCAAACACAAAACATGTTAACAATGTAAACAAACGATAGACGGACAGGCGATGGATTTTTGATTAACTTGGCACAAGTGATCACCATAACAAGACGATGTGTCGCGCGCAAAACCCATGTCCGTACCTCAAAGGACAAGGTTACACTTGAAGTTCATAGATCAAAAACAGGTACGCAATTTCGTGTCCGGACCGTAACGTCACAACCCCTGCAAGGACTTTTAAATAACTTGACACAAGTGATCACCATAAAAAGACGATGTGTCGCGCGCAAAACCCAGATCCGTACCTCAAAGGTCAAGGTTACACTTGAAGTTTATAGGTAAAAAACAGGTACGCAATTTCGTGTCCGGACCGGACCGTAACGTCACAACCACTGCAGGGATTTTTAAATAACTTGGCACAACTGATTATCATAACAAGACGATATGTCGCGCGCAAAACCCAGGTCTTCAAGGTCAAGGTCACACTTAGAGGTCAAAAGTCAAATTGTGTTTGGTCAATAACTCTGGCATTCATGGACGGATTTTCAAATTACTTGGCACAAGTGCTCACCACAACAAGACGATGTGTCGCGCACAAAATCCAGGTCTGTGTCTCCAAGGCCAAGGTCACAATTAGAGGTCAAAGGTCAAATCGTGTCCAGTCAATAACCTTTGCATGCCTTGACGGATTTTCAAATAACTTGGCACAAGTGCTCACCACAACCAAACGACGTGTTGTGCACAAAATCCAGGTCCATGGCTCCAAGGTCAAGGTCATACTTAGAGGTCAAAGGACACTTCGGGGGCATTTATCACTTACAGTGATATTTCTTGTTCTTCAATTACTCAAAATTATTGTAATTTGCACAGTTTTAACTAAACTGTCAACTTATGTGTTTTTGTATGTTTTTTTTTTGTGTGTTTCTTTTTCACTTTTCAACCCTTTGGTCAGTTAAATCAAACAATTTGCTAAACAACTGACTCGGAAGAAACGTCTTCATTCATGGAAATATAACTCGTAATTATATCAGTGGAACGCTGTGGTCTAGTGGTAGAGCGTTGGACCCAGGAACGAAAACTTGTGGGCTCGATCCCCGCCATTACCATATGTGTTGTGTCCCTGAGCACTTTATCTGCATTTGCTTAGTACTGGTTCTACCCAGACATCGAGAGTGATTAAGATAAGTTCATAGAGCTTTCGTTGAAATCGATGTAAAATAAATAAGTTTATTAACGTTGTGCTCGATATTTGTACTTTTTTCCGCCTGAGAACGCTTTTAGCTGAAAATATGTTTTCATATTTGTTACGGAAAAACATTGACAGAATATAAATACACAGACTGGATTACAGTACGTATTAATTATACATTATTTCAACACGTTTTAAGAAGTAAACCTGAAACCAGTCTATTAAATGATCGTTTTTCAAACGTAGATTTTTTCTGAATATGTTCTAATCGAGTCTTACATCATATAGTACATGAACATATTCTATACACAAGATCATTCCGACAATAGAACTAATCATACATTCTTAAGATGGAATTCGGAAAAATGTTAAACACTGTTTTTATGTTTCGCTACGCATTGAAATACGTCTTGTTTATAAAGAAATATAAAAAGATCGGACAGGGAAAGCAGCATTCAAGGAGGATAGTCAACCACAAAACACAGAAACAAACATAGGTCTTGTTTGTTTTTCTTAAAACATTTTGTTTACGTTTTAAATATGCATAGAACGAAATCTTTTATGTTTTTTGGCTCATTTATTTGCGTAAAGTACACAGGTACGCGGCTTATCAGTCAGACAATGCCACGACATAATACCTCCCTATGGGCGTATAAAAATAATTGTTAAAATGTGTTTTTCTGGAGAAGATACTTTTTTTAAGGTTCAGACTATATTTAGTAATGACAGCCATATTTAATGACCAAGCGGTTTCAGAGAAAGTGTTGCTAACGGTCTTTGATGAACAACATGCCATCGCATAAGCCCTGTTGGCCTTTGGCCAATAGAGCTCAAGACTGAAAATTGAATTATACAACCTGTGCAACTAGATTTTATACATGATAAAAACAACTGTATAAAAATTAACGACCATTGGTCGAATGCTTTAAAAGATATGACGCATAAAAGATAGATTAAGTTGCAGATTAAAGTTCGACTCCAGATGACACCAACGGTATAGATCAGGACTGACAAATTAATCATTATGTGTCTGCCATGCTTTTATAGAAGATATAAATATGTAATTTCGAAGCCTTCAAGGTACTCATATGTTTTTCTAATAGATGGTTTACATAGAAATATTGTTTTTTAAATAAAATGTTAATAAGTATATAGTTAACATATAAACAAGCTTAAACACTATTAATTTTAATAATTAATAACATTACCTGCACTTATAGCAGACATTCCCACAGAGTGGTAATCTTCTTTCTCACATAATATGAGAATATTCATAACAGTGTTGTAGAGAACATCCACGCAATGAACTTTGTCTCTGAAATTTGAAACCGTCATCATTATCATTAATAGCAGCAGCTACAGCAGCATTCATGCACTCAATTATCTCTGAAATTTGAAATCATCATCATAATCATCATTATTAGCATCATCATCATTATCATCTTCAATGGCAGCAGACACAGCAGTAGCAGTATCAGAAATAACAACATCAGAACTAGCAGAAAAAATACTACAAATCCTAAAGAACATGATTTATATCCCTAGTACAGGACTACGAACTATGTTGATTAATACCCCTGGTACAGGACTGAAATATGGTGATTAAAACCCCTGGTACAGGACTGTGAACTATGGTGATTAAACCCCCTGGTACAGGACTGTGAAGTTGTGAACTATAGTGAATAATACTCCTGGTATAGGACTGTGAACTAGGGTGGTTAATACTTCTGGTACAGGACTGTGAATTAAGGTAATTAATATCCCTGGTACAGGACTGCACTATGGTGATTAATACCTCTGGTACAGGACTGTGAACTATGGTTATTAATATTGCTGGTACAGCAATGTGAACTATGGTGATTAATACCCCTGGTACAGGACTGAAATATTGTGATTAATACCCCTGATACAGGACTGACCTATCGTGATTAATACCCCTGGTACAGGACTGAACTATCGTGAATAATACCTCTGGTACAGGACTGTGAACTATGGTGATTAATACCTCTGGTACAGGACTGTGAATTGTGGTGGTTAATACCCCTGGTACAGGACGGTGAACTATGGTGATTAATACCCCTGATATAGGACTGAACTATGGTGATTAATACCTCTGGTACACGATTGTGAACTATGGTGATTAATATCCCTGGTACAAGACTGTGAACTATGCCGATTAATACCATGGTACAGGACTGTGAACTATGACGATTAAAAACCCTAGTACAGGACTGTGAACTATGGTGAGTAATTCCCCTGGTACAGGACTGTTACCTATGGTGATTAATACCTCTGGTACAGGACTGTGAACTATGGTTAAATAATACCCTGATACAGGACTGTGAACTATGGTGATTAATATCTCCGATACATGAATGTGAACTATGGTGATTAATACCCCTGGTACCGGACTGTGACCTATGATGATTAATACCTCCAGTACAATACTGTGAAGTTGTGAACTATGGTGATTAATACTCCTGGTACAGGACTGTGAAGTTGTGAACTATGGTGAATAAAACCCGTTGTACAGAACTCCGAATTATGGTGATACCTATGGTACAGGACTGTGAGCTATGGTGATTAATACTTCTGATATAGGACTGTGAACTATGGTGATTAATACCCCTGGTACAGGACTGAACTATGTTTTTAATACCTCCGGTACAGGACAGTGAAATATGGTGATTAATACCTTAGGTACAGGACTGTGAACTATGGTGATTAATACTTCTGGTACAGGACTGTAAATTATGGTGATTAATACCCCTGGCACAGTACTAAACTATGGTGATTAATACCTCTGGTATAGGCCTGTGAAATATGGTGATGAATATGTCGGGTACAGGACTGTGAACTATGGTTATTAATACCCCTGGTACAGGACTGAACTATGGGGATTAATAACCCTGGTACAAGACTGAACTATGTTGAGTAATACCCCTGGTACAGGACTGTGAACTATGGTGATTAATACCCCTGGTACAGGACTGTGAACAATGGTGATTAATATCGCTGGTACAGGACTAAACAATGGTGATTAATACCCCTGGTACAGGACTGTGAGCTATGTTGATTAATACCTCTGGTACATAACTGTGAACTATGGTGATATACTTCCGGTACAGGACAGCGAACTATGGTAATTAATACCCCTGATACAGGTCTGAACTATGGCGATTAATATCCCTGATACAGGTCTGAACTATGGTAATTAATACCCCTGATACAGGTCTGAACTATGGTAATTAATACCCCTGATACAGGTCTGAACTATTGTGATTAATACCCCTGGTACAGGACTGTGAACTATAGTGATTAATACCTCTGGTACAGGACTCTGAACTATGGTGGTTAATACCCCTGGTACAGGACTGTGAACTATGGTGATTAATACCCCTGGTACAGGACTGTGAACTATGGTGATTAATATCCCTGGTACAGGACTGTGAACTATGGTGAGTAATACCTCTTGTACAAGACTGTGAACTATGGTGATTAATACCTCTGGTACAGGACTGCGAACTATGGTGATTAATATTATTAACAAATAAAACTGTTGAAATCTGTTTAGTTGTTCTTGAGAAGATGATTCTGATCTTTTGTGGTAATTGCGGCCAACTTGGATGTTGCGTTGACCTAGTGATCATCCATGTGAAGTTTGGTCAAAATGGACCAATCGGTTTCTGAGTAGAAGATTATTTTTAAGAAGTTACTATATAATCTCTGTGTAAAACTGAACCCTGGGTTGGGGACTGATTTGTCCCATTTGAACAAACTTGGTAGAGGCCCAATACACTAGATGGGCGCCAATGGCCCCATATGCTAGAGTATCAATGGGTCATTTGAAGTTCTCATGGGCAATGTTCAAAAATATTTGTCATTTAGACATCCATCCAAAAATAAATAAATAAGAGACCCAAGAGTGACTGTATCGCTCTACTGGCTCTATATGGAGATTGTGTTTGTTGGGTTGGGGGATATTAGTTGCTGTAGCACTTATGACTTTTGCCCTGCATTGGCAATATGGCAGTCGAACATATAAATTCCCAAAGTACCCATATAAAGGGGCCCCTTTACGCTAGAGGACAAAACCCGTTTTATAAATGCATTCACATTGGAAAAGATTTATTTTTGTGTTGTTTCACCCGATTACCCGCTAGGGAGCCCCAGCAGATAGAACCAAAATAACATAGCATATTGCATATTTAAGAAACTCAAGGACCATAACTCTGGTGTTACTAATCCGATCTGGCTGGTTTTCGAACATGTTGAGCTGTCATTGATATTAACAATTTTTGCAAGTTTGGTAAAGATCAAATAATAAATGAACGTACTAGAGTGTTCACAAGGCAGAAAATAGCGTTTTTCAGAAAAACAAGGGCCATAACTTTGGTTTTACTGATCTGATCTGGCTGCCTTTCAAATTTGCTAGAGTGTTCACAAGGCAGAAAATGGCATTTTTCAGGAAACAAAACAAGGGCCCTAACTCTAGTGTTACTGGTCGAATCTGTCCGGCTCAAGAACTCGTCCGACATCTTATGGATATATAACTACTATAATAGAGGGGCTAGAGTGCCCATAAGGCAACATGTAACGATGGACAGGCGGACGGACAATGGACAACACAGCATCTCATAAGCTCGACTGGCCTTTGGCCCCAGTGGGATTTGAACACACGACCCCATGTTCCCAATATAGCATATTGCATATTTAAGAAACTCAAGGACCATAACTCTGGCGTTACTGATCCGATCTGGCTGGCTTGTCTGAGCATTCATTGATATTAACAATATTTTCAAGTTTGGTAAAGATCAACTAATAAATGAAGGTGCTAGAGTGTTCACAATGCAGAAAATGACATTTTCCAGCAAAACAAGGGCCATAACTCCGGTGTTACTGATCCGATCTGGCTAGTTTTCTAACTTGTCCGAGCATTCATTGATATTAACTATCTGAGCAAGGTTGGTAAAGATCAAATAATAAATGAAGGCGATAGAGATTTCGTACAACAGAAAATGGCATTTTACAGCGAAACAAGGGCGGTAAATATAGTGTTAATAATTCGATCTGGCTGGTTTTCGAACTTGTCCGAGCTTTTACTGATTTTAACAATCTTTGTAAGTTTGGTGAATATCAAATAATAAACGAAGGTGCTAGTGTTGACAAAGCAAAAAATGGCATTTTTTCAGAAAAAAAAGCCATAACTTTTGTGTTATTGATCTGTTCTGGCTTGTTTTCAAATTTTCGTGAGTTTTCATTGATATTAACAATCTGTACAAGTTTGGTAAAGATCAAGTAATAAATGAAGGTGCTAGAGTGTTCACATGACAGAAAATGGCATTTTTCAGAAAAAAACAAGGGCCCTTACTCTGGAGTAACTGATCCGATCTGGCTGGTTTTTAAAGGTGTCCGCGCTTTTACTGATATTAACAATATGTGCAAGTTTGGTAAAGATCAACCAGTGAAGTAATCTTATTACTTCACTGGATCAACTAATAAATGAAGGTGCTGTAGTGTTCACAAGGCAGAAAATGGCATTTTTCAGATAACTCTGGTGTTACTGATCTGATCTGACTGGTCTTCAAACTTTTCCCAAGCTTTTATTGATATTAACATTATATGCAAGTTTGGTAAAGATCAAGTAATAAATGAAGGTATTAAAGTGTTCACAAGGCAAAATATGGCATTTTTCAGCAAATCAAGGACCATAACTCCGGTGAAACTATTCCGAGCATTGATTGATATATCTCGCAAAACTTGGTGAAGATCCGATTAATAATGAAGGCCCTATCGTGTTCACAAGGCAAAAGTTAACGAACGACGACGGACAACGGACGACGACGGACGACGGACAACTCGCCATCGCATCAGCTCTCCTGGCCTTCGGGCAGTAGAGCTGAAAACAAATTCAATCAACATTTTATGCCGACATTGCCGTAACACTTAACTGTTCAATAGATAAACATTCCAAAACTAAAAGAAAATTAAACTCATTAATTTTCATTTGGTTTTGTTGATATGGTAGATCTATCAATTATGCTTCTTGAGAGCAATAACACGGAGTCTATTATTCAGCGTAACTCAAGAACAGCGAGTCATTTGTTGCAGCTACACTGGTTTTGATCCTACGAGTTTTAAGCTGGTGCAATTTTTGGAGTGCCCTTTCAAAATTCTTAAAAAAACCACATTCACTCTTAGCAGTCTGTCACATATGGGAGACAAACAATTTCTCTTTAATATTAAAGTGGAAATTATAAATCTCGTTTAAATATTTCTGAAACCAAATATGTTTTAGGATGGAACCTAACTTGTTTTACACTAGGAGTGCCAGACACCCCAGAATAAAATATGCGTTAAAAACCTGAACATACGCCATCAATAAACATTGGTTATTTAATCCAGTTGCTGGCAGCAACAGACTGATTCTACCCATACAAACAGTGTAAAATGCGGATCGCGTGCTAAAAGGACGCTATAGTTAGGCATCGGCAAAATCATAAGGAAATACGTCTGCATATCAAAGTTTGTGTCTGACTGTCAACTCGAAACAGAAAGCATAATGTTAAAGATAGCCTCAATTTTACGAAAATACGATTATATTCAATTAGACTGTTTTATACTTTTTAGGCAATCACAAGATCGTTAAAAACAAGGCAATATGTAAATATTCAAGCTTTTCTACACAATACCCGAATATTCTGATATATTTCGATTAAATATCGTCAAAACATTAGTGTAACGTATCTTGTAAAGTTTATCCGTTCTGTAAGCGGTGCGTTTGGAGTTATTTATAACAATTGGATGACATTCGTATTTATTTACATTTTACATCTGCTAAGACACTCGAAAAATTATCGACGGCGGGTTACAGATTGACTAACAAATATACTAGCTGATAAAAATAAGTATAGCAAGTAAATTGCACGGCAAATTCAGTTGCGCATATTCTAGGCTATGCGTGGCAGAGGTCATTAACAATATAATAAACTTAATTAGCAGATACATGCAGAGCATTGTGTTTGAAACGATATCTGCGAAAAAAATAACAAAATGTTTTAATCTACCTGCTTTACAGATATTATAATTTCGTTCTTATTTCAATGTAAAGAGAGGTAATTTCATTTTTTTTAAAACTGGTTCGTTATTGCATTATAATGACAAGGTTAGTATCCATTAGTTTTGCGGTTTTTATAACTTAAAACCCAGAACTGTTATTTAGTAACGTTTAACAATGTTCTTTATCATACTGGTATTTTTAAATATAAAATACGCTGTTTTAACTTAATGGAAGATAACTCTGATACTTACATTGGATCACTACTTAGTGAAAGAGAAGATCACCCTATGTCATGCAAATGTTTTATAATACTTCACATTATAAAATAGCATTCAATTTCATTAAGCTAAATGTACATAAGGACTTGCTAAACTTTTTTTTCAATATACATCTGCACAAAATAAGTCAATGTCGATGGGCTATTTGCCATTTTATGCGACTATAGCACAGGGTCGTGCCTATAGCCTATATATAGCTCCTGTGCCTATACCAATCACTGGCTCTGTGCCTTTTAGTTTCAGAGAAAAATATGTTTATTTTTTTCCCTATATAAGTTTATTTAAAACATGCCAAATCTCTATATACAAACTTGGGACCCCTGGGGCGCAGCCATATTTGCACCCGGGGACTTCAGTTGAACAAAATTGGTAGTCCAGGTATTGTCCATCATTAATAAAGAAGAACTGGTTATTGAGCGGAAACCGTTTTTATCTTGACCCAAATGACGCCAAACGCAATCCCAAGCTTCCTTTCCATATAAGCTACATATCCTGCAAGTTTTATTGCAATACCTCATTCTTAACAAAAGTTATTGAGCAGAAACCGTTTTTCTATTGTTATTGACAGTGACCTTGACGTTGACCCCAGTGACCCCAAATACAAGCCCAAGCTTCCTTTCCATATAAGCTACCCACCCTTCTAGTTTCATCGCAATACTTCATTCCTAACAAAAACTGTTGAGCGGAAACCGTTTTTCTATTTTTAGTAACAGTGACCTTGCCCCGGTGATCCAAAATGCAATCCAAAGCTTCCTTTCTATATAAGCTACCTACCCTGCAAGTTTCATCGCAATACTTCATTTCCTCACAAAATTATTGAGCGGAAATCGTTTTACTATTTTAGTAACAATGACTTTGTCCTTGACCCCATTGACCAAAATGCAATACCAAGTTTTATTTCCATATAAGCTACCCACCCTTCAAGTTTCATCGCAATATCTCATTCCTAGCAAAAGTTATTGAGCAGAAACCGTTTTTCTTTTTTTAGTAACAGTGACCTTGACCTGACCCCCAATGACCCCAAAAGCAATCTCAAGCTTCCTTTCCATATAAGCTACATACCCTGCCAGTTTTATTGCAATACCTTATTCCTAACAAAAAAGATGTTGAGCGGAAACCGTTTTTCTATTTTTAGTGACAGTAACCTGGCCTTGACCCCAGTGACTCCAAACGCAATCCCAAGCTTCCTTTCCATATAAGCTATCCACTCTGCAAGTTTCATCGCAATACCTCATTCCTAACAAAAGTTATTGAGCGGAAACCGTTTTTCTATTTTATGTAACAGTGACCTTGACCTTGATCCCCAGTGACCCAATTGCAACCCCAAGCTTCCTTTCCATATAAGCTACCACCCTGAAAGTTTCATAACAATACCTCATTCCTGACAAAAGTTATTGAACGGAAACCGTTTTTATAGTTTTAGTAACAGTGACCTTGACCATAACCCAGTGACCCCAAATGCAATTACGAGCTTTCTTTCCATATAAGCTACCTACCCTGCACGTTTCATCACAATATCTCATTCCTAACAAAAGTTATTGATCGGACAACATTGCGTATTTGGACGGACGGACGTGAGGACGGACGGACAAGCCGAATCCAGTATACCCCCATCCCCCTACAAACTTTGTTTTCGCGAGGTATAATTATACCCAATGTTAACTTCATGTTAAAATGAACTTTAAACCCAGAATATGACCTTGGCTGTGACCTTATATATATGTTCTACGCAAAGGACGATTCCGGAATTGCTCTGCGCAAAGTAAGAATTCTTAAAATGCGCAACGCTTCCGGAATTGCGCAGGACTAATTTGACCTTGTTGTATCAGCCTGACCTTTATATTTTGGTAAGGTCACATGACCATTATCATGAAGTGTATGTAATGAAAGTTTGACAGGTTCCCACACAAAATAATTGATGATGTAAATTTCCCTGACTTTTCTCTGACATTTCCCTGACCAAAAACCATTTTTCCCTGACTAAATTATTATAGTCTTGGGAGTTTGTATAGACCATCTATAAGCTAAGTTAATACATGTTGGCCTCCATCCTCCCCTCCAGCCAACCCAAACCATCTTTATTGTTATTTATGTAATGATGTAGGTGTACATTTTATTCATATTGTAAAATGGTTATTGCCGAATGTGATGTTTTGTTATTGTAGATTTTGCAATATATGTATGTCATAATGAATGTTTCATACCTATAAACGGCCCATCCAAAGTAAACTCTGGTTTATAATAAGATGGCTATGTTACTTATACACATGGTACTCCTACAAATAAATCTATCAGTCACAAAATATAGCTAAATCAGTCAAACATGTGTGCTACATAGAAACTATTGATATTATGCTGGGCATTACTACTTTCCACAAACTAAAGCTGCTGAATATGAAGAATGCAAAAGTTAATGTTGTGTTTTGACCTGTGTTGAACTGACAGACAGCTCACTTGAAAAATAATTTTAAAGATGGTTAGATCAGAATAAACTAAAATCTATCAAATCTTATTGGCTAAAATGCATCCTGTTGAAGCAATCCAGCATGTCAAACGGTCTAATAGGCCAAATAATACTTTGAATGGTTTAGGGATAAGTGAATTATTTCCCAAGATTTGTTAAATTTCCATTTAAAGCAGATACAAATAATGTTGCAACAAAATATGTTTCTACTGGACTTGATAAAGGTTGAAATAAGCTTAGCAAGACAGAATATTTAGGCTGTAAGCTAGTAGGATAAACACCCTCCCCCAACCCCACGAGGGGGAATTTTGTAAACCTTTTTTTCTGCAAACCCATTATGTGTAGAGCATTTTGGAACATGTGTGCCATCTGGCGACAGGGGTCTTTATCGTGTTATTGGGTGTATAATACGTTACCTATAAAATAATAATTAATTTTACTGCATTTTGAAGACTTAACATGTATGGAAGAAAGGGTTTGTATATTAAATCGTCTTCATTATTCATGCCTATTATAATACAAACGTTCGTTTCAATTACTTTTTTTATATCTTGGATACCTGCATTACTAAGCCTACGTTACCGTAATTTACGTTACCTTGTTTTTATTAAGTTTATTAACGTAAGACATTAAGAACATTAATGATATTTCATCCGAAAATTATTCCAAACCTTACAGATATCACAGACATACGTTCCTATGATGTTATTAATATTTGGTTCTTGTAATCTCCGTTACATTGTGTGTTTTTAAATCATTTTCTATTTTCCGCATGTTAAACGAAATTAGAATAAAATAACCAATAACTATTAAAGTTTTATTGCAACATTCCTTTATACATAATTGATTGTAACAACTCATATTGAACATAAATTATGCTTTTTAAACTATAAAATTTCGTTTCACTTAATAATTAATACCTTTGATACCTGCATTATTCAGCCTACGTCACCGTAATTTACGTTACCTTGTTAAATGAAGGTGTTTGGTTTAATAAATTAAGAAAATAAGTATTTTATATCCGAAAATTATTTTAAACATCTTAGTTATATCAGACATACGTATCCATGATGTGAACAATGTTTGGTTCTTGTATTGTCCGTTACTTTGTGTCTTTTTTTAAATAATTAATAATAATTTTCCGTGTGTTACTAGAAATCTAGAAAATTCAGCCAATTAGCTTATAAAGATGTTAATACAACATTCCTCTAAACATCATCGATGGTAACAACAATATTTGAACTGACATGACATTATGTCAAGCTAATATGTTTTACCCCGTGTATTACACGTTACGTACGTTACCAGTTACGTTTGCATCATATTATTTAAATACCACATCTAAGTATCAAATAAAAACATGGATATATATCTTTATTTTCCTTTATATATTGTTTCTACGTAGGCAAACATTGAATGAAATGAAGTTTGTATACAATTTACACGACTCTTCCGTATTTCTTACGTTACCAAATTCAAAGAAAAATAGCAAATGATATGCACAATTGTAACTGATAATTTATTCATATATTAATCAAATGTAACAAATTAAGCAAATTCCACATAATCACTAAAATGAATTGAACTTTACTTACGTTACTAACAAATATAAATGTATAGCTCTATAAGATAGCATGCATTTTCATGGAAATATATATCATCATTTAAGCTCATAATTCATCGATACATTGTCATCGCTTTCTTCAAACTCAATATCAATCAGTTTATTGGCTGCCATATCTTCCCACCCATTATTTCTTCCATCTTCAGTGTCAGGCTCTTTGGACATGATGTCAATCAGCTATTGTCAGGCAATATCACCAATAGTGCATTCAAATTCTATCACTTTATCTTCTCTCATTTGTTTCTGCGTCTGGTAAATGTCGGTCAGTATGGTGCCACAAAAACACTTGAAAGTGTGCATGTTCAAATGCATGATTATAGAAAATTGACACGGCGGAATAAAGCTCTAGTTGTTGCCTTTGAGTATTTTCGCGAAAACGTATTTGACATCCGTGTAAAGCGGTTTGTCATATAGGCAGCACACTATCCTCTCCGTGATCTCCGTACTTTTTTTGAAGATCATCCGAACATTCATGCTGCTGTTCGAGCAATCCATATAGACACAATTAACCAAATATAGTGTGTTATAGATCGGATCGGCGTGTCAATTAACAAGTCATTGAAAATATGTCATGGTCTTCTCAGCCTGATGCTGTAACAGATCATCATCAACATCTCTCTATGCTGAAAAACGGATGATCGGAGGTATAGCTCATAGTCATTGATATCAACTCGGAATTGGGTTTGTTAAACCAATGATAGATTCTATGGCTCTTCTCAAGTCTTTCTCATTGTTCTTTGTTTTTGGATGGATGTAGTTCTTTGCGCGAAAATAACTTCTGATGCCTATATTTGCCATCTGGACTATTACGAAAAGGAGACATAAACATCAACCAGGAAAAGTAGCATTCAAGGACGACAGTCAACCACAAACACACACAGAAACAAAGAACAACTTTAAAGATGTATAAAAGGCCAAATAAGTCATCACAAACACAAAAGGGTTGACAATAGGGCTACCGCCTTGGAACGGTCAGTGGCAAAAAAGGCCGCTGGGGTTTGTGTAAATAAAGAAATCTCCGCCATGACCTATTCTCTAACCAACAAGGCAGCATTAATAGGCAATGTAAGTAAAACACAAAGATGCTCGTGTATATATAAATACAAAAACACAATAGCCTAGGAAGCCACAAAGAAGGTACTAAATGATTCCAGTAGCTACATTTGAAATAATACACTTACTTGTAATGATACCACTGTGGGCCCACCGCATGTATCACACTCTTGTATGGCATGTTACCAGCACTTGTTATGCAGTTCCCACTTACTTTGAGTAACCCGTGTCTCTCAATGTAATCCCTACTGTCCTTTTCAAGTTCAGAACCTGCTGCCGTGGCAATGACCCTAGCTACACCCTCTTCATGCGTCAGTGTATCATTGGATGCATTCACAATAGTGTCCACATTAAGACGTGTGATGGAAGCCTTGTAAACTTTCAAAATAAATCCATTCTTCAAACGTGCTTCAAATCTAAAATCATCAACCCCATACCCAGACCCTTGCTTGAATTTTCTAGGTGAGCCTGTACTTCTGACTTCGCTGTGTCTGGTATTGCTGTGACTTCCTTTTCCTGCGTGTACTTCCAAGCTGTTAGAGAAATCTGGAGTTTCTTTTCTTTGTATGTTTGCAGGATCTGAAAGCTGTCGGGCTAATCTGCCTATGGGTTTTACTAAACCTAAATGAACCTAAAAATAAGATAGTAGAGGTATATTTATTATAACCAATGTGGAAAATGTGTGTATATAGAGGAAACAACGGAGGTATATGGGACTCATTATATTTTAATATACGAGAAACATATGGAGACATACAGAACAGGTATTATCACCAATTCTTAAAAATCCTCCGCTTTTTATTGGTTAATAGCCAATGTGTACCAGACCATATTACCCGCAGCTGACCGGTAACTGGACTATTCCCGTACACCCTGCTGGAAATTTGTGTAACTAACAGTAAACAGACTTCCGCCATATGCTGGATACTTCCCTAGTGAAAATGTCAACGGGATTCCAGTGGGATTCCACTGGCAAAAAGTAAAGACTAGTGAACTTTCAACAGGATTCTACGAATCACTGGAATTCCACTGGAGCGTAATTCCATTGTCAAACTGAGATTCAACTGACACTGGAATTCCACTGGAACAAGATTCAGCTTAAACAGTTTAAGTAAAGGTCTTAATCAGTTCATGAACCTTAATTGTTCTTGAACAATTCATGAAAGTTCATCAACCGTTCATGAATTAGAACGAAGAACCTTTAAGAACAGTCCATGAATGTAACAGTACTATAAGTTCATTAACTGTTCATGAAATAATATAAAGGACTTTTAACAACAGTTCATGTTTATATTCAAAATTTAAACAAGAGGGATAAAATGGCCCTAAACCGATCACCCGAGGATCTTCGCAATGATGAAATTGTGTCCCCTCGCAAATGCTGACTGAATAAGTTTTAAGTTTTTCCCTATGTAAGTCTATGTTAAAACATGCAAAATCTCTATATACAGATCTGGCTGGTTCTCAAACATGTCCGA
Source organism: Cyrtodaria siliqua (assembly GCA_037043455.1). Classification (NCBI taxonomy): domain Eukaryota; kingdom Metazoa; phylum Mollusca; class Bivalvia; order Adapedonta; family Hiatellidae; genus Cyrtodaria; species Cyrtodaria siliqua. Next base: position 120,510 of record JAWPHD010001622.1, read on the forward strand.
GCTTTCTTTAATATTAACAAGCTGGTAAGTTTGGTAAAGATCAGATGGAAATTGAATGTCATATCGACTTAACGAGATAAAATATAGCATTTTTAACTAAATCAAGGGCCTTAACTCCGCTGTAACTCGTTTGATTAGGCTGGTTTTCAAATCTGCCCGAGCTTTTATGGATATTAACAATCTGATAAAGTCTGGTAAAGATCGGATGAAAAATGAAGGCCCTATCGTCTTAACGAGACGAAATATAGCATGTTTAACTAAACCAAGGGCCATAATTCGCTGTTACTGTGTTGATCTGGCTGATTTTCGAATGCGTCCAAGCTTTCATTGATATTAACAATCTGGTAAGTTTGGTAAAGATCAGATGAAAAATGAAGGCCATATCGTCTTAGCGATGCAAAATACAGCATTTTTAATTAAATCAAGGGCCATACCTCCGCTGTTACTGGTCCGATGTGGCTGGTGTTCGAACTTGCTCGAGCTTTCATTGATATTAACAATCTAATAAAGTCTGGTAGAGAGAGACCAGATGAAAAAACGGAAGACGGACAACTCGCCTCGGCCAGCAGAGTTAAAAATAAAAGAGAATAAACAAAATTTGCCTCCTGTGGGATTTGAACCGATGACCACAGGTTTCCAGTGTACATTACCAAATATTGAAAACTTCACCTATTCAAAGACCATAGTTGAAAAACTTGTCCAAGCTATTTTTTATACACATATATTGTATATTTTTGTAAAGATTTGATGAAAAATGGAAGTGCTATAGTGGTAACAAAGCAAAACTATGTATTTTTTCTAAATTCAAGGGCAAATAACACGCTTCAATACCATCAGATATTCATAATTGGAGAACGTGTCAAATATCTTATTATTATACATATTCCGTTAAACAAATGTGATAATATGGGATGTAAAATAGAAAGGCTATAGAGGTAACAAGGCCAAGTTATGCCATGTTTGCTAATTCAAGGACAGATAACTCACTTTAATACTATTTGATTATTATGCATCACTGAATAACTTGTCCAAGATCTGATTACACATTCTGTTTGGTTTCGACTGAATGAACTAGAAGTGTGTTCCATGGAACACTTGTGTCGCCTGCCGTGTGCTTCTTTCAGCAAGTACAATTAATCTAACTACAAAGGTTGAAGACAGAGATGCAGTCCTTCATGAATTATGGAACAGCTTTTTTTAAAGTGTTGAAATTTATGAAAAGGTGCACAGTTCTGCATTGGATAACTGATAATGAAGAACTGTATAAAATTGCATGACCTTTGGTCAGTACTTTGCCAAGTTATGAGCTAGGTTAGGCTGCAGGTTAAAGTTTTATGAAAAGGGGCATAACTCTGGCAAAATGAAAGTCAGATTTATTGGACATGTATAACGACATTCCTGTGGTTAAGATGAAAATGAGTGTAAAGTTTCGTTAATATAGGTCAAATATTTTTTTAAATTTTGGCCAGTTATGAGCTTAGTAAGGTTGCATATTAAGGGTTTATGAAAAGGGATATCACTCTGCTAAAATGAAAATCAGAGTTATTGGTCATAGGTAAGAATATTCTATGTGGTAAGATGAATATGTGTGTGAAGTTTCTTTAACATAGGTGAAATCGATTTTTTTGCCTATATAAGTCTATGTAAAACATGCAAAAGCTTTATATACAAACTTTAGAAAAAACAAATAAAAGAAAAAATGCAGGAAACAATAACAGAAATGAAGAATTAAAACAAAAACAAAAAACAAAAAAAAAGCAAGAAACGTGGAAATTCCACGAAAGACAGGTTTTCCATTTGAAATGCTATTACAGTAACATTAAGAAGAAAACGACAGGCAATTTTCAATCCAATATCTCATTCCCAACTGAAGTTAATGAGAGAAGGCCGTTTTTCTATTTTCAATAACTATGACCTTGATCCCAGTGATCCCAAATGCAATTCATTCTAATATCTCATTCCTTACTTAAGTTATTGAGTGGAACTCATTTTTCTATTTTTAGTAACAGTGACATTGATCTTGAACCCAAATGCAATCCCAAGTTTCCTTTTCATATAAGGTGCCTAAACAGCAAGCTTGGTTCCAATATCTCATTCCAAACTAAAGTTATTTAGCTAAACCTGTTTTCTATTTTCATTAACAATGACCTTGACCTTGACCCCAGTGACCCCAGATGCAATCTCAAGCTTCCATTCATTATAAGCTACATACACAGCAAATTTCATTCTAATATCTCATTCCTTAATATAGCATTTTAACTTAACTCCGCTGTTACTTCGATTTGACTGGTTTTCAAATCTGCCCGAGTTTTCATGATATTAACAATCTGGTAAAGTCTGGTAAAGATCGGATGAAAAATGAAGGCCCTATCGTCTTAACGAGACAAAATATAGCATTTAAAACTAAATCAAGGGCCATATCTCCGCTGTTACTGTGTTGAACCGGCTGATTTTCGAAGGTGCTCGAGCTTTCATTGATATTAACAATATCATAATGTCTGGTAGAGACCAGATGAAAAATGAAGGCCCTATCGTCTTAACGCGACAAAAATTAATGGACAGACGACGGCCAGCAGAGTTAAAAAAAAGAAGAGAATAAACAAAATTTGCCTCCAGTGGGATTTGAACCCATGACCCCAGGTTTCCAGTGTACATTATCAATTATTGAAAACTTCGCCAATTCAAAGGCAATAGTTGAAAAACTTGTCCAAGCTATTTCTTTTATACACATACAGTCGAACCTCGATAGCTCGAAGTCAGCGGGACCATAGGGAAATGTTCGAGCTATCGATGGTTTCGAGGCATCGAGGTAACGGTAAAAACCAAAATATCTATCCGAATTTGTGTACCACCTGAAATAGTGTTACTTGTGTACGTGATGTATCGTTCTCGGTGTTTTTTTTATGTTCATGCATATTTGTTTAAACCTCATAACGGATATATAACATGTAGTTGTTACATTGAAAATACAAGAAAAACTGCAATAATGTGTTTGTTTTATCATTTATTTAAAGAAATATCACACTAATAGATTTTAACATACATTCCGGAAGTCCGAATAATGAGAACAAGGTAAGATTGGTTTCCGTACATTATTTAATTAGAAAATCAACCGTGTTTAATTTATCGTAATTAACAGTAAACGAAGTTCAGTAAACATAAATTTTATCTGTCTATTATCGCTTTTCAATCATAAATGTTCGCACCTTTAACAACCAACTTTATCTGTTTTCGCACTATGATCGAACTTGCTACAAACAAATACAAACGCGTCGATTACAATTAATATGGCCGACGTCGCATGGCAACGGATCATCACCTTCGATTAAGCGAGGTTTAAATTCACACAAAAATGGATCTTCGGACCGTAAAAAGTATTCGAGCGAGCCGGGGTATTCGAGAAATAATATTCGAATAATCGAGGTTAAATTACATTGAATTATATAGGAGTTGTGTCGGGACCGGAAAATGTGTTCGAATTACCGATGGTATTCGAATCACCGGTGTTCGAGCTATCGAGGTTCGACTGTATATTGTATAGATTTGATGAACAATGGAAGTGCTATAGTGGTAACGGCGAAACTTGCGGCGTGCGGGCGGCGTCGAAGTCTTCGTTGGGAATGAAACCGCCCGCCCACCAAACGACATATCCCAATATAATTAGTTTACTTCCAGTTGGATTTAAACCCACGGCCCAAGCTCACCAGGGTACAAGAATAAATATAAAAATGTTTCTATGGTGGCCATCTTGGATGTCACATTTACCTAATTTTAATCAATTTGAAAACAAGCTTGGTAGAGGACCATAAGTTTATAGTAAATGCAAAATATTAAACCACTGGCTCTCGTAGTTGCCGGGAAGAAAATATTTAAGTTTTTCCCAATGTAAGTCTATGTAAAACAAGTGACCCCTGAGGCTGCCAAATGTGACCCCTCGGTCACCATTTTAACAAACCTCTGGCTCTTGCACTTTCAGAGAAAATACCTTTTAAGTTTTTTCCTATATACGACTATGTAAAACTGTGAACCACGGAGCGGGGCCAAATTTGACCCCAGGGTCACCATTTCAACAAAGTTATAGAGGTGTTCCACTCGACAATACCTCTCATAAACAGACTCAATAAACCCGAGTCTGCTACCTTTATCTCTTGTTTGAAGTTGTTTCTTCCAAGGAATCCGCTTTCAGTATTTATTATCATGCATACTAGCGTTTGTTTAGTGCTGTGTGTCGGCCGTAAAAGTTGCCCCGCTACGAATCAGTAGTGTTATTACTTACTGGTCCTTTGAGATCATCAAGCCCAATATGTGTGGCTTTAAAGTAGAATATCTCTAAAGTCGGTGCTAGGAGGCGTGAGAGGTGTTGCAATCGACATTACCTATCATGAACAGACTCAATAAAACCGTGTCTGTTAGTTTTATCTCTTGTTTTGAATTGTTGCTTCCAAGGGATCCGCTTTTTAGTATTTATTAGCAGAGGACCATCAGCTGAAGCTACATATTAATACATGAGAGCTCTGTATCTTACTTGTAGGTTTTCAAGTCTATGAAAAACGTGCAAAATCTCCATATACAAATTTTGGACCCCCGAGCACGACCATTTTTGACCCCGGAGACCTAATTTGAATATATTTGATAGTCTAGGCGTTGGCAATCATTTTAAAAGTAAAACTTTTGAAATCTGTCCAGCGGTTCTTCAGAAGAAGATTGTTTAAGGTTTCAATTATATAAGGTAATGTCGGCCATTTTGGATTCGCGTTGACCTAATTTTAACAAATCTAAAAAGCAACCGTCTAGGGATCATCCATGTAAGGTTTGGTCAATTTTGACCAGGCGAATTCTGGGGAGAAGTCGTTTGAATCTGTGCCTAACGACGGACGGACGGACGCCGGACGAAGAGTGATCCCAATAGATCACCTTGAGCCTTCGCTCAGGTGATTTAAAATGGAGTGGCTAGAGTGCCCACAAGACAAAGTTATGCATTTTTGCCTGTTCAAATGCAGATAACTCAGTCATTAGCGACGGTATCTGACTGGTTCAAGAACTCGTCCGAGATCTTACGGATATATAACTACTGTATACGTTTGGTTTAAATCGGGTGTAAAAAGTAGAAGCTAGAGCGCCCACAAAAAGAAATGAACGGACGACGGACGACAGACAACTCGTCGTCCCATAAGCTCGTCTGGCCTTTAGCCATTAGAGCTAAAAAGCATGGGTTGTAGAGCCTGGCATTATTATGTTGTCTAATGATGCTGAATACATCTGTCAAGTTTCAATCCATTTTGTAAAGAAGTTTTCGAGATACAAGCTTACATACCAAACTAACCAATTGTTTCTAATTATAAAAGTAGCCATAATTCTTTAAAATAAAAAAGCAGGAGTTCTAGAACCTGGCTGCATGATGTTTTCTAATAATGCTGAATACATCTTGAAGTTTCAATCAATAATGTAAAGGTAGTTTTGGAGATATTACCTTACATACAACATTTTAACCGGACGCAGATGCAGAAAAAGATCAAGAGATCCTTCAAAGTCGAGCTAACAAAAGGCAGTGGACTGACAGGCAGAAGAACAAAGAAATGTGATGGAGTGAAAATAATTGTATCTTATAATCTAGTGTTTACCTTCAGTTTATGAAGACCTTCTTGAACAATTGTGTAGTCATCTCCTACTACATACACCTTCCTACATTTGTAGTCCACATAGTAGAGCAGATTTGGATGCTTCTTATTCTTCTCTACAAATCCTGTTACCTTTTTGGTATAGCCATTGCCAAAGGCTAGCTCTTCTCTGTTAAGGGCATTTAGTTTAGCCCTTAACTCTTCCAATGTTTTATCAACGGTTCCAGCCTTTTTAAGGGCATAAGAAATAGTGATTCTTTCTTCTGGTTTTTGTTCCCTTGAAACTAAATCTTCCATGTCTTTAATCACTTCCTTGAAGAAATATTCTATTTCAACAGCTTCGAGACCACAGAAGTCTACAGACCTGTCTTTACCACCTGACCCTAAGTAAAGTTAAAAAAAAGAAATATGACAAAAACAGCGTAATACCAACAAGAGGCCCAAGAGGGCCTGTATCGCTCTATCTCTGTATGTCTGTGTGTGTCTGTCTGTGGTTGGGGTGGGGTGGTGGGAATCCCTTTAAGCAGGAAGACAAAACCCTTTTTATACATGTTGTGCCTCGAGTCCCTAACTGAACATACACAATTAAAATCAAATGCATTCACATTTGGACAAGATATGCATTTTTGTGATTTTTTCACAACTACCCCCAAGAGGCCTCAATGGGTGGAGCCAAAATCCGAGACCTTGCTACCCCCACTTGGGTCATTAAAATAAAAAGTTTTGACCCCAATGCGATTTGAACCCATGACCCCAGGTTCCCAATATAGCATATTGCATATTTAAGAAAATCAAGAGCCATAAGTCTGGTGTTACTGGTCTGATCCGGCTGTTTTCGAACTTGTCCAAGCTTTCATTGATATCATCAATCTGGGAAAATCTGGTCCGAGCTTTAATCTGTACACGTTTGGTGAAGATCAAATAATAAATGAAGGTGCTAGGGTGATCATAGAATATGGAATTTTTCAGCAAATCAAGGGCAATAATTCTGGTGCAACTAATCTGATCTTGATGGTTTTTGAACTTGTCCAAGCTTTTATTGATATAAAGACCCTGGCAAAGTTTGGTAAAAATTCAATTAATAATGAAGTGTTCACAAAGTATAAGTTAATGGACGACGGACAACAACGGACAACTCCTAACATTAAGAAATTGCCCCTGAGGTAGTAGCAAAACAGTGTAAGGCTCATGACCTAATACCTCCAAATGGAGATACATGTAGCTACACTGATTACAACCGTGTACAACGACTTTTTGTAAAAATTGTTTTATCTTTTATTAAAAGACCATCATAACTGTAACAGATGTATTATTTGCAGTATCCATTATCCTTATTCCAGGAATACAAGTTGTTATTCCATAGTGTAGCCTCCTAAGCTATTAGGAGCTCTTCAACTAATGGTATTGATCTTACTCATCTTATGTATGGTTGTGTCGTACAATGTGCCGTATTGTGAATGTCCCATATTATCCAGTGTGTTGTGTATTGTGTGTACTCATGTTTGTGTAAGTGTACTTAGTTACTAGGTTAGTTGTAGATAACAGGTTTTTGTCTTCAGAGATGTACGAGAGCTAGCGCGATGGATGAGAAGTGTTCACTGCACGTGCAACAATAACCAGAATGCAACATTTCCAAAACTAACCATGCCCTAGGATTTTATATTTCCCGCATTCTTCTGCAAGCATTGCCTGAGTAAGGTCCTGAGACCGAATTTTGTATGGAGGCAATCCAGATAAAGTTTATGTTCTACCTCTGAACAATATTATACACCTTTATCTTTACAATCCGTTGTGACGTGCTGGTAGAAATATTGTTTTTCACTATTAAATTGTATTGAAATGATGAAATTATGAAATGACCCGGAGTTTTCCGTTGTAAGCATATTACTTATGTCTATTTTATTGTTTCAGGTTTTTACTACTATTACATAGTTCCTAATAAAGAGCATGTAGACAGAATGGCGTCTTATTAACATATACAACGACACCATATTATACATAACACTTAACTAAGGTAGCCTAGCATAGCATAAAGCCACAGACTGCCATTTTTAACGCTGCATTCATGTCTGATTTCTCAGTGAGATGCATCTGCTCTAAGATCACCAGGACATTTGGAGGAATGTTCCTTCGGAGTTTCATAGTATTTGAAGCATACCAGGCAGAAGAAAATGTGTAAACGAACAAATGGGCCCGCCAAGTACTCTTCGACAAAAACCAGCTTAGCTTCTAATAAACTTACCTTTTGCATTTGGTTTCGTCTTTACTTTGAATATAGTCAATTCTCCAAAGTCTGCTGCTGTTTTGAGAATTGTAAGTATCTCCTTTTCTGGCTGAAAAACATATCTCTTTATTTCGTTGTCACAGCTTATTGCTTTAGCCTCTTCTTCATAACTTTCAACAGACCCTTTAGCTCTTTTCATCGCTACAAACAGATTACATTTTTGATTTAACGATTGTTTACTATTAATGTTGGAAACCAGGGACTGAAGCTTTGCATCAAGAGAAGCACACCTTTCAAATACTTGTTTTGTGCTAGCGATGTTTTGATTGTTCAAGTGCTTAACTCTAGTTTCTGTTGCTGCTTCTAGTTTGTCAAGGAAGGCATTTATATCCTTTCTGAATGCTTTAGCATTATCCATTGCTCGATTCTGTATTGTTTCTGCTTCAGATTCATGTTCTTTATTGATTTTTCTATTGTCAGCAATACTCGCTTCTATGCCTGCTAGTTTCATTTTGAAACTGACGTACCCGTCGCTCGTATATATATCATTGACCTCGTCAGCAATGAAAGCGACATCCTCACAACTTCTGTGATTTATTGTCATACATACGTTGCAACCCAAATGCTCATGTACCGGACAAAAGAATTCTAGGAGTTTACCAAAATGTGTCGGACACCTCTCGGTACATATATCACTCACATTTGTTAATTGCTTGTCTTTCGGCATGGTATTTGTGTCAAGCAGTACATGATGTCTACACGGTAATGGTTTCAAGTGACATGTAAAGCAGGACACACACAAATATTCTCCACAGTCAGCACAATATCCCGCCGCCTGTAAATTAATCCCGTCAATGCTACATGGTCCACAAACAAACTCGAACGATTCCCCTGATGCCGTATCCTTAACAGCCTTTCTTCCAGGTACAGCCATTTTGTTTTATCTAGTAGTTCACGCGGGGGATAAGCTGGTACCCTGCCAACTTTCAATCATTATTCTTATTACTACTGCAACACATGGAGTTGGGCAGGGTACCAGGTTGATTTTCTGAAAATAAGAATCATGGAACGAGGTCAACGATAGTATTGCCCATTCACAAACATAACTGAGGATAATCAGATATTGATAACTCAAGTTAGCAATATTGAACTATGGAACGTTTAATGAAATGGTTGAAAAATAAAACAACAACTGTAATTAACTATAATTGCCATCCGCTAGGCGACGACCGAAAATCCGCTATGTTGGCATCCGCTATTGTGGAATTGTCTATAACCTAAAGCTAAATTAAAATTATAAATATATCGGTGACTTTGTTATAGTACGTAATAATGCGTATGATCCAAACTAACCGGATATATCCGTATTGAATTATCATACATATTCTTATTAAGTGTCTTATCGTAATAACGTTTTACATAAGGTGTACTTTAAATGTATTAATAAATATGTAATATATTTTTGATACATTGGTTCGCGCATATCAATTAGTTAATGATATTACACATAACAAGATTAGTAACAAAAAAACTATATCAAATTCAAAACTACCTTTTATGACGTGTTGTCTTATGTTTAAGCAACACCATTAAATAATAAGGAAATGTTTATGTTAAAAGCTAGTTTATCTTGGTTCATTTAAATCAATTTTAATATAAATATATTTCATTATTCACGTTTGTTAAGTACTCGTATGTTATATTTTATATTTATGAGACTGTATATATATAATTAATTTTGCACTGATTTCAGCATTGAATGTTAAATGTAAATAAAAGTCTGTTAGGAGAAGTACGATCGACATATAGGAAAATGGTTACAACAGTAAGATGTAGTGAAATGTAACAACATATGAACATCATCGAGATAAGAAACCTGTAGTGACAACAAAGGTAAGATAAGACCATTCAATTAGTCAATGTGTATCATACACAAATTCGACGGATATGTTTTGTGACAGATATAACTAACATTGTGGATCCTTGATCAATCCCAGTGTATTGCGTATCTACACGTACCGTTATCAACTACCCGATAAACTGTGTATAACTGAAAGGAAACTAGTTGGTAGAATTCATCATGTGTAGCTCGATCAGATAGATATAAACAACCTGTGATAGTGTTTAAAATGTTTGCTTGATTTGGGTAGTTTATTAGCAGGAGCGGATCTGTTGGTGTAAACAGACGAACACGTTCTGATTGTGATAGTTATAGAAACAATGTTAGAAATATGTTAGCTGGATTTGGGTGATGTTCTAGCAATGCGGATGGCAACCGATGCGCAGCACAAAGCGTCTAAATAAATAATTGAAAATGCTGCGAAGCTCTCGTAAATTTCCCAAACACAGGTTATAGTTAAGAAATAAAGGGTCGTAGGGCAGTGGTTTCGCTGATTGTCAAGTCTCAAACGCCGGGTTTTGATCTCGCACAATATAAACCTACTGGAAGTGTGTTTTCCTTAACATCTAAAAGGATACTTATATATACACTCAAGAGGTATGAAAACGCAACACTGGAATTTCCGCTATATATTGTATATACTGCACACTTAATTGCACATAATATTCCAAAGAAATCCCAAGATGTTTTTTTAAAAAAAAGTTGCAGTTAAGTAGAGAAAGGACACAACTGTGATGTTGTAGACGTTTTAATCACACTACACTTTGTAACAAGAACTTCATCAATGTTGAAGTTGCTCTTCGAAAAATTGAGCTAGTTCAGTACTGTATTTAACGTAAATAGTTTGCAAAATTTTGCATCCTAAGTTTGCTCACATGATTGAGCCAAACACGTACTCTGCGAATAATGAAACATTTCAGGAATACCATTTGCTGTATTATTTGTTGTTTTAGTATTTTTTCCAAAAGGAAAGGTCTTACGTAGCCATGTACCATTCGATTAAAAGCAGCATATTGTACATACAATATATAGCGGAAATTCCCGTGTTGCGTTTTCATATCACTTGAGTGTATTATGCACACTGTTTCGAGAGTTGATCGTAATACAAATTCTCACGATTTACAGTGTATGCCGATCTCTCAACGTCAAACGAAGAAAATATCCATCTTCATTCTGTTTTCACAATTTAAACCTGTTGTTGGAATTTAACAACGTAATCCTCTGTTTTTTTGGATACATGTTTTCTAGCATTTAACTCGTTTAAAATCACGTATTAACAGTTAACAGACGTGACGTCGTAGATATTGATAGGAAATATAATACCTCCTCAAGCTGAATAACCTAGCTGCATAGTTCTGTTCACTTTTCTGTTCTAGAGTAAAGTAGTAATGATGTTTTTTTGTACGAATACTACTAAGAAACATGCATAAATTTTATACAAGTGATAGATAATGCTAGACAACTCATGCATTTTAAATCTTACCATATACTTGTAAGAGTAGGCCATCTTTGAACGTAGTCCATCTTTGAACATCTCTCTTTTTTGAAAATATATAATCTCAGTTCACTTCTTCTGGTATTAGTGTTGATTATCCAAAATGATATGTCACTATAACGAAGTAATCAATGTACTCTGACCCATTCATTATTCACATTTGTCAATATCAGAGGGATGAGTTTACACAGTGAAACTATCACTACATGTGTAACTGAGCTATTACATTATGTTGTTTTACCACACAAATGTGTTGAGTTGATAATAACTATAAACAATGTTCCGACTAATCACAGTATGTATGTCAGACAATTTTGTCAGCTAAACAAATGTTTTTCTTTTGTAAGGCTGTTCAATGCCTGCCTTACCATCATAGGCAGTAAGGCGTACGTTTGTTTTGCATAATGGGCCTTTAATTCCTAATGATTCATACACAGACATGGGAAGGATAATGACCTAAGAGCCATAATTAATTTCCATTTTGTCAGTTTTCGGGATTCAGACCTATTATAACCGGTCGTGGTACGGATCACTATCACATGAAACCAGACAATGACCTACCTCGTGAATCCTTTTGTGTTGATTATGTTCGTATGTTGTCTTCTGACGCCAAACTGAAGCAAAATGGTTCTGCATCTTGCAGAAACAACTGGACATAATTAAGTCCGTTCTTGAATAATTCCTACCACAATTTTGACACTTGGCTTGATAGCGTCTATGATTCTTCTTTGTCCTTTGTTTCGGTGGTTGAAGTCTTCCAATGTTTCCGGCTTTTCTGACAGCACTTACTGCACCTCCTTGGGCCGGTCCTATTGCCTTCAAATGCTGCTCGCTTAGCTCATGAATTCAGGAAATATCCAATGTTTTGTAATGTAAGGTTAGTTTCTTCATTTATCAGTTCTCTCTGATCTTGATTGATATTATCCAAACTTTAAGTGGTCTCTTATCATGTCATCTATCATGTCCTCTCTGTATCCACAGTCCTTAATCAATATGTTGAGCTCGGTCACAAACTGCTCGAACGCCTCTCCAACATGTTGTTCCCTTGATCAAAACATGTATCGGCTGTATATTTGATTCGACTTGGCTCGGCAGTAGGCTTCGAACCAGTCAATGAGTTTTTTTGGCGGAATTACAGGATTTTGATTTATTCGTTCAAGTATAAATCGTTTCCGCTCTACTCCTTTATTGATTTTGATCGTTTGAAAGTATAGAATTGTACTCCTTTCACACTTTGGCGCGGGATATGGCTGTCATAGAATGCTTCTTGGTAATTGTATTCAATACTAATTTGATCACATGACCTGATATCATGATTATAATTTAATCGTTATTTAAAGGTTTTATTTAAAACTGTAAGTGAACTGTTATCCATTAAGTACTGCTAAGGTAAAAACAGCTTTCTATATCCTGTGTTTACCAAACTTATGATTTCTCCCAATTTCATGTATCCATTCAAGATATATTTATCGACCTCGATTTACTGTCATTTAATGCGTTATTACACCTTAAAATACTTATATTTTATACAGTTGCTGTTGGTTTTTCCCTAAAAATCAGTAAATTATCATATTTATAAACATTCCATAACTATGATGTCATAGTTCTCAAAATACGGCACTCGTATCAGTTTAATTACATTCAAATGATCATATCGTCTTTGTTTATCACCGGATGTTTGTAAGTATACCTACATTTCCTTTAAACATTTTGAGCAAAAACGTATTTCAGCGTAAAGTTACAATACGTAAATCCCAAATTGTTAAAGCGGAAAGCCGAAGTTGATGATACATTTTACTTTAAAAATATATTTTATAACATTTCGTTTTTATAAAACTTAGTAGATATTCCCATTTTGCTACTAATTATAAATATTTTAAATATTTAGAGGATATTTGCTGGATTGGAGTGAAAATAGGATTTATTTTCATCGAAAAGTGAGAAAACTTATATTTTCACGAGTGTTTTAGCACGAGTGGAAATATTTCAGTTTCCTAACTTCGAGATAAAAATAAATCCTATATTCATGAGAAAACAACAAATATTATTTTTATTCTTTACTAACAACCTTAGAAATTGTCTTAGAACTAATGAAAAGAAGATAAATGTGACCCGCAACAACTATGTCGTCAATAACGCCAACAAGTCAACAGTTGCGTGAAGTCATTGTTTATATTTTCACAGTGAAAATATAAACAATGAAAATATAATTTTATTTTAATCATAAAATCCCAATTTCACTGGAAATAATATAATAACAAGAGGCCCAAGAGGGCCTGTAGACGCTCTACTTGTATGATGTGATTCAAAAACATAAACATGATAGAGGCCAACCCAAGAAAGATGTTTCCTATATATAACTCTATGTAAACATTGGGTTATCGTGGCAGCCATTCTGAATATTTGACGACAACGAAAAACACAAACTTGATAGAGGCCAACAACAGGAACATGCGTATGATATTTAACTAGAATGGAATAAGTGGTAATATGTCGTTTGATAAATGTCCTTAAATTTGACCTAAGTTTAGCCATGGTGGCCATCATGGATGACTGGAGGCCCAAAATCTGAGGGGGACTAACCCAAAGATCATTGTGATTAAGTTTCATCAAAATCTTTCAAGCAGTTTCAGAGAAGATGTCATTTTTAACGTTTTCCTATATATCTCTATGTAAACTTTGGGTCGCTGTGGCGGCCATTTTGATTATTCGACGGTAACGAAAAACACAAACTTGATAGAGGCTAACCCAAGAAACATGTTTATGATATTTCACAAGAATGCAATACGTGGTTTCGAAGGAGATGTTGTTTGAAATTTCCTTAAATTTGACCTAATTTTAGACATGGCGACTATTTTTGATGACTGACGGCCGTGAAAAACACAAATCTCAGAGGGACTATCCCAAATATCATTGTGCTTAAGTTTCATCAAAATCTTTCAGGCGGTTTTAGAGAAGATGTAATTTTTAACCTTTTCCTATATAACTCTATGTAAACTTAGGGTCGCTGTGGCGGCCAATTTGATTATTCGACGATAAAGAAAAACACAAACTTGATAGAGGCCAACCCAAGGAACATGTATATGATATTTCACAAGAATGGAATAAGCGGTTTCGGAGGAGATGTCGTTTGAAATTTCCTTAAGTTTTAACTAGTTTTAGCCATGGCGGCCAACTTGGATGACTGGCGGCCGTGAAAAACACAAATCTGAGAGGGACTATCCCAAATATCATTGTACTTAAGTTTCATCAAAATCTTTCAGGCGGTTTCAGAGAAGATGTCATTTTTAACCTTTTCCTATATAACTCTATGTAAACTTTGGGTCGCCGTGGCGGCCATTTTTATTATTTGACGATAACGAAAAACACAAACTTGATAGAGGCCAACCCAAGGAACATGTATATATGATATTTCACAAGAATGGAATAAGTGGTTTAGGAGGAGATGTCGTTTGAAATTTCCTTAAATTTGACATAGTTTTAACCATGGCGGCCATCTTGGATGACTGGCGGCCGCGAAAAACACAAATCTGAGAGGGACTATCCCAAATATCATTGTGCTTAAGTTTCATCAAAATCTTTCAGGCGGTTTCAGAGAAGATGTAATTTTTAACCTTTTCCTATATAACTCTATGTAAATTTTGGGTCGCTGTGGGGGCCATTTTGATTATTCGACGATAACGAAAAACACAAACTTGATGGAGGCCAACCAAGGAACATGTATATGATTTTTCACAAGAATGGAATAAGTGGTTTAGGAGGAGATGTCGTTTGAAATTTGACCTAGTTTTAGCCATGGCGGCCATCTTGGATGACTGGCGGCCGCGAAAAACACAAATCTGAGAGGAACTATCCCAAATATCATTGTGCTTAAGTTTCATCAAAATCTTTCAGGCGGTTTCAGAGAAGATGTCATTTTTAACCTTTTCCTATATAACTCTATGTAAACTTTGGGTCGCCGTGGCGGCCATTTCTATTATTTGACGATAACGAAAAACACAAACTTGATAGAGGCCAACCCAAGGAACATGTATATGATATTTCACAAGAATGGAATAAGTGGTTTAGGAGGAGATGTCGTTTGAAATTTCCTTAAATTTGACCTAGTTTTAGCCATGGCGGCCATCTTGGATAACTGGAGGCCGCGAAAAACACAAATCTGGGAGGGACTTTCCCAAATATCATTGTGCTGAAGTTTCATTATAATCTTTCAGGCGATTTCAGAGAAGATGTCATTTTTAACCTTTTCCTATATAACTTTATGTAAAGTTTGGGTCGCCGTGGCGGCCATTTTTATTATTTGACGATAACGAAAAACACAACTTGATAGAGGCCAACCCAGGGAACATGTATATGATATTTCAGTAGAATGGAATAAGTGGTTTCGGAGGAGATGTCGTTTGAAATTTCCTAAAATTTGACCTAGTTTTAGCCATTGGCGGCCATCTTGGATGACTGGCGGCTGCGAAAAACATAATTCTTAGAGGGGCCCTCCCAAGTAACATTGTGATGAAGTTTCATCAAAATCCTTAAAGCGGTTTCAGAGGAGATGTCGATTTTATAAAATTGCTAACAGACAGACGGACGGACGGACAGACAGACGGACGACGGACGAAAAGTGATCGCATAAGCCCTCCTGGCCTTTGGCCAGCAGAGCTAAAAATGGATATTTGAGAGAGAAGTTAGTAGGAAAAGTAAAGTGGTTATTCACTGGTTCAGAGAGAAAGTTCCCTATCTGGTTAGTTCTGTGGTCTCATTATAGGTACTCTGCTTTTGCATCATCACATATTTAAACGGAGAGGACCTCGTCCGCTGACTAGAGAGTGTATTGCAGCGCGATAAAATTGTATAAACAGTCCTTAAGACCGCCCATCCATTGACGTCATTAGCCGGGCACCGACCACCAACAAGTGTTTCAATCCCTTTTGGGTAGATCGGTAGTGATGATCAGCCACCACCCCTCAGTGGATGGCTTCCAGCTGTTTTACATGGCAGACCAAATCAGTATGTATTCTAAAACGAAATATATCATTGTTTTACAGCAACATCTCTCTGCTTATAAAGTAATCTTGCTCGTTAGAGAGATATCTTTCACCTTAGAAAGATATATTGTATGCTAGAGAGATATCGCTTCAATTTATAACAGTATATTTCTTGCTTAAAGAGATATCTGTCGCGTTAGAACAATGTCTCTATACTTTAAAGGGGTATTTTTTTAATACAGATATCTCCTTAAGCCAGAGAGGTATCTTTGAACTTTGAAAATATATCTATTTAAGATAGAGAGATACATCCCTAAACAAGATATATATCTCTTTGGCGTAACACGATATCTTTTTATTAAAGAGATATTTTTCTAGCTTAAAAAATATCTTTCTAGCTTATGGAGATGTCTCTTTAAATTAATAAGGTATCTCTTTCAGGTAATTGGCGGGAACATACTGTTACAATAATTTAGCCTTTGAGAGGTATCTGACATCTCTCTTGATTAAAAAGCTGTCTTCTAGTTTAAAGAGAAATCTCTTTATCTTAAAAAGATATATTTTTTAAGTTAAATATATATCTTTCTATCTTGTTTGGGAATGAATACTAATTTGGATTGACATACGTTTGCTCTCTTCTGCTTCAGAGCCAACTGGATGCCCATTCCGCTGTGTTTTATAGCAAGCTTCATAACTACGGCTTTCCTCTCTCTTCTGATCAAACCGACGGAACCTAAACATTGTCCACACTGACTCTTCAGGAAAATCTCGAGAGCCTCTAACGGGTACAGCAATATATGCCATACACAATCTCTACAGAGCTGTTGTAGTTGAGTGTTCTTGAGCTTCTTTGTCTCATGTACGGTCTGGTATCTTTCCTGCCATAGCAGTGATAGTTCAACCATGGCGAGGCGTTAAGCATTGGCCAGCTACAGCACTATCTCGAGTGTGTTTTAGACTACAGGGTGGGAATACAAGTTTCCTATCCAGATCAGCTCTAATATCCCAATACAGTGGCAGCATCCCACATGGTATTGCAAATGGTATGAATGTAGGGTTTGTTATCACATTGGTTCTTTTCATTTACCTCTCTCTCTTTCAATGGTGTCTGTCATTATCCACAAGTAGACCATCAGCTCATCAATGTCACTGAATTATAATATTAGTTATTAACTATTGTGGTAGGTATTGAACTGTTTCATTGTTGTTTATCTATAGATATACACACCTTTGCCTTGGTGCGCCTCAGCGTAGAAACATCTCTGTTATACATGTTATTTAAATCACGCTCAATTTGATCCAATGACCTCGGTGGTGCGAATTATCTTAAAGGTATGTTGCATTTACGTTTTGTTGTGTGTCCAGTTATGAATATAAAACTAAACTAGCCTCATTGTTTAATTATGCCTCAGCGTGGCTGTGGTTCTGAACTGGATGATACAAAATAACTCTACCCAAAATACACTGTGGCAGCTGTCTCGGAGCCTCGGCATAGCCGTTGTCCGAACAAAAGGCACAAGGAAGTAGTATGACCCTCTTGGATAACAGGGCTCTAATAACATTAGAGAAAGTGGCGTATAGACTCGATCGATCGGATACGATAAACTAAGTATAATCAGAAAAACAAATTCTTATTTCTTTCCCTTGTCAACACTGAGCTATTTCTATTCTATTTGTCTGAAATGTGTTCCACATCTTTGGCTGTACTGGGTATAGCGAATTCATGACTAGAAATCTGGCAACAAAAACTTGTATTCCATTATTTCAAGCAGTATAGGAATCAAGGATACATAACAATTGCATGACCAAGACTTATGACCTTGACCTTAAACATTTGACCCACTGAATAGCTTGATGGACTTGAAATTCAGATAATCAGGTTCGTGTCTCACTGGAGCCACTGAATTTCGTCGGGGTGTTTTTGTGAAAGACACTTCTCTTAGCTAAGATGTTAAAGACTATTGGTCAGCCATCTTTGAAAATAAAATCAAAAATGGATGGGGTATGGTTAATTAAAATTTTCATCCAAATACATATTATAGGCATGAACAATGTCAATGATATAATAGATGACAGTAATTCAACACTATTGATGTGAAAATAATATCAGAAACAATATTTATTTGGCACACGAGACATCATTTCTAAATTAAATACGACTAGTTATCACATCAACCAATTTCAAAGTCAATCATTGTAAAAAAAAAAGCTATTCTTTCAATGACATGTACTTTCAAAATAATCTCAATGCTATAGTATGGTAGCACTGACGGGCTCCATATCCACCGCCATATGCATGCCATCTTCTGGATGGTTAAAATTGTGTACTATTGATTTTATGAATATTGAGTTATGCTCAACACTGGGCTAGAGGGCGTGAGCGGTAGCTAGCATAATTTCACTACCGCTCATGAATAGTCTCAATCAAACCGAGACTGCAATATTTCGTATGTGTCGTGCTCGGCCGTTTCCAAAGGTCCATTATCATACTCTTTTCTAGTACGGAAAGACAGTAGTGGATAAAGATTCATGAACGGGACGTTGAATTTGGTATTACATAAGTTGCTATCTCTTGGATAAATACTAATATGTACTTATAAATCTGGTGTTAATGTCTACGTCACGTTTACCCCGCATGCGCAGACAATTTTAGAGACATTTTGAGGACGCCATTTTTATTGCAGCAGAGTTGAATATCGTTGGCATTTTTATAGCGGATATTAAACTAAATGCTTAGAGCTGGAGAGTAACGGTTGTCCAAAAGTTCGCGACGAAAGGTAGGTACGTGTATATGTTGTGAGTTTGGAGATGATGTATTGGTTAAATGTATTTTTGTCTCAAGCGCTATCGAGAGCTCTCGACTCCTGTGCTGTGGTCAATGATCGGCTGACTGTTATTCGCGATGAAATTGAAAATGCAGGATGTGTGTGTACATTTTCGAAAATCTCGGTATACTTGTACGGTTTAGGGGAATGTTTGATGTGGTTGGGGTGTGTTTGAAGGATTATTGTACCAATGTGATGTAAAACTTGTGATCTAGGTCAACTGATGTTGTTGTTTTTTGTGCGAGTACGTATGCCCGTTAGGCGATTTTGTCAATTTAGGAAGGCGGCATTGTTTTTGGCGTGTTTGAGGAAGTATTCACGGCTGTTTGAGTTTAGGTGAAAGGTAAGTAGATGTGATATTCTGTTATTGTGACGGTTTTAAATTTAGTAATGCGAAGAAAGGTTGGGGCGCCTGTGAAGATTGTTTGTTTTGTTAGTTGTATGCGAGTGCGCATGCGTCGAGTAAGTAGGGTTTGATCTGTCACTCATGTTTGTTGTGGAAGATCTGTCACTCACGTTTGTTTTGGAAGCCATCTTGAAAGCTGCAGTGCTTTCGTGTGGTTGTATTCGAGGAAGTGTTAAAGAAGATTTCACTTGATTGCCATTGTAAGTACATGTGGATTTGGTAAGGAAAATGTATATGCATTTGAGAAATGGCTGTGAAATATTTAAGCTTGCTAAGTGCATAACATTTTCGACGGGAGGGTTGTGCTAATACTCCTATGCCTTGCTAAGTATGAGATTTATGTGGCATTGACAGTGAGATTGTGCATTGGCGAATAGGAAGGACAGGGTAACACATATTGTATTCAAGTAATGTGTTTTGCACATCCAGTGTACAAATAGATTGACAGCTTCTGCCTTGGGGATAATCGTATCTGCAGGCCTGTGCCTTTTTTGGTAGGTTTGGCGGACGTTATTGGGGAAAATTGGCGCAGGTCATACATCGTCACAGAGAATATGATGTGCATGTGGCACATAAGGTGCGATGCGCATGTTGAGAAGACATTTCATGACTTTTTGTCAAAGAAATATACCTCGGGCTTCCCTGAGGTATTGATTGTTATCAACAAGCGTTTGCCGTTAGTAAACAAGTTATGGCCTGGCTTTGTGTAATTGCCTGAAGGTATGAGGTGTGTTGATGCAGTAAAGGGGGTCACGTGCTACTGAATACACACATATTTTGTTATGTCTGGCAGAGTATATGCTAAGTGTCAAGTAAGCAGAAGGTGATTGGGGAGTTAGTAATGAAAGTTTGGTTTATTGTTGAATTGGCTCATGAGTAAAGGAGAGCGGTATAGTGATTGATGTTTGTAAAGCATGGGGTTTTAATTAAAAATTCATTTCAATGTCTATCATGTATTAGTAGAATGAGTATATGTGACCTGTGTTATTTGAAGTATTCGGATATAACAGGTACGTATTTTGTCGTATGCACTGCAATAGCAGCAATTGGACAGGGAACTAGAATTTGCCGTTATGCACTTCTTGTGTGTCAGACTGGAAAAATAACCCAAAGCTGAGAATGTTGGGCTGCTGTTAATGTCTATAAATGGGAGATAATTATATCAAATTTTCTCTCCTTTCAGCAGGCCTCGTAATAGTCCTTGCAGTGGTGGTGAAGCCTGTCGATTGTGTTAAAGGAAGAGGTTCCCTCCAGCGAGAAGTTGTTTACACCGTGCCACGTGACTTCGGTATGTTGCAAGTGGTTCAATTTTGTTGCTTATATATATAAATTTCATGTGTTGATGTTGATTGCCTCTTTGTGTGCCAGGGACAGAAATTAGCAGTTGGCGGTTGCGAGTAAAAAATGGTCTGGGCGGGCAAAATGTGAATTCCATGCAGCCATGTGATAATCAAAAATATGCAATAAAAGGAAATGCAAATGGGTAATCATTGGACACAAGCATTAAATTTTGAGGCCTTTACCGGATAGGTTTTGCTTGTGTGCTGTAAACTATGTGCTAATGGCCGAATGGTAAAAGGAAACCCTTAACAAAATAACAACAAAGAAAGTATATTGTTGTATTTGTCAGATTTCGCAAAATAAAAAGAGTTGCGACTATTGACTGCATTTAAACGTTTAATGCACTATGTAAGAACAATTGCGTAATGTTCTGTTCCCTAGTAAAATGTTTCTCGGACGATTGGTTAATGGAGTTCCCACGTTTGGATTCCGATTTCTCATGTCGAAAAGAGCGGCAAATTAACAAGCCCATTGGGCTTGTGTTATTGGATATTGGGCAAGCCTGACAGGCATTTTAGCATATCTGGGATTGTGCTAATTTCTGCCACTGCTTTGGACTTTGACTGTTAATTTAAACTTAGATATCCATGAGTACAAGTAACATACGCTGGGTGTTCCTGGATATTGGGCAAAGCTGGCAGACATTTCACCAGTCTCGAGATTGTGCTAATTTCGACGGCTGCTTTGCGCTTCAAATGTTAATTCAAACTTACATGTCCATGAGTACAAGTAACATTTGCTGGTATGTAATCAAGTTTTCAACAGAGAAGGCAGTGTTTATTTTACACATGATCATAAATTCATGTTAAAATTCGAAGGGGATATCATTTGGTTTGACTTCTGGTTCTTCGAGACCAATAACAAAACTGTGAAAGATGTTGATAGAAAACGTGTCGCGCATTAATTATAAAAGTGTATGTCAATATGAAATATTTCTTCCAAAAGAAGACATTGATTTACACATATCTAATATGTTTTACTGATTTAATACAAGAATTAAGATATCTCAGTTGCCATCATTTATAAAACAAGTCAGTAACATTACAATTTATAAGTAAATACATAACTTGCACTTAGTAGCCTTAATTTTTGTGTGGCAGCGTACATGTTACACAAACGGATAGTGAGTCAGTGTCGTGCAAGTGTTAACAAACTTTGCGTTGTTGAATGCAAGATTTATTTGTTTGATTTTGTATCTGTCCTGAAATAAACAGTTGCATTGATTAAAAATACCTTCAGCAGCTCTAAAGGTTTGACAAAGTTTGCTTTCACTCACTGGGAACATTTAGTTAGTATACGTATATGTAAATATTCTTTACAGTAGCCCATTGTCATAACGGGTGAATATTACTAAAGTCTTGTTTTTCAGCAGTCCGGCTTGCAGGTGTGTTAAAGGTCGGTACAAATTGGTCATATGAAGTCGTTCTCTCCAGCGTAGTCTGCGTCAGCAGTGGAATTTCTGGCCTCTGCCTTCGGTATGTTTTAAGTTGTTTGGTGTTGATGGTTATATTGGTATATATACGTTTTGCATTGTTTTACTGTAACTTTGTGCATTTATGAGGCCCTTCGGTAATAAGAGTACTAAGTTTGCTCAATGTACATACTTGGAAGCAATTAGTGTGTCACGTTAGAGGTGAAACTGCTACCCATATGGACCACTTGCTCAAGTGGTACTTTACTTTGTGCACTTCATGTGGTTACAATGTTTGCATTTATACATAGCCCTTTTTCAAACTCGCAGTACATTCTGATTACCACAATGTTGACATGGCCTTACCATCATGTATAGGGCTTTACTATATCTATCCCCATGCTTGACATACTCATCATGGCGACATCACCTTCATCATACCCAAATGTACAGGTGCGGCACACTCTGAAGGTGACGATATGGGTAAAAATATTACTTGATATTTGGTAGAAACAACGTTGGCTACATACTAGGCATTTCCTTAGTTTTGTTCATGAGATGTACAGCACATACTCATCATGACTACATCATAGTAAAATATAACGTCCGCTTAAGGTCGTGTGCAGAAATGAATTTGCATAGGACATTCCAGGGGTTGTGTGTTTCAGTTCAGCTGGGTTGTTGCACACATGATATAGAACTTACATGTGTATGTCAGCGGCAGGTGTTAACGTTTGTGTGTATCCTGTGCT
Source organism: Cyrtodaria siliqua (assembly GCA_037043455.1). Taxonomy (NCBI): domain Eukaryota; kingdom Metazoa; phylum Mollusca; class Bivalvia; order Adapedonta; family Hiatellidae; genus Cyrtodaria; species Cyrtodaria siliqua. Next base: position 143,464 of record JAWPHD010001622.1, read on the forward strand.
GAAAGTCTGCATGTGTTACATTTTGCATGATACCGCAGCCAGGCACTGCAAAAAATGCAAGCTCAAGCAGCTATCTCCAACAAACACGTTTCTGTATATGTGAAACCGAAACATTCACAGAGTTTAATGTACGCCAACGTTCATTCCCTATCCTGCTTTCATTTCAGTCTGACAGGTTCCCGCTACATTGCCTTTTACGGAAACCGGCATAGCTGTGATTCGACACATGTAAGGGACACAAGCCAACAACAAAATGTAAGTGTCAAATGTAAACACGGAGGCTGTAACGTTATCTTTGGTTGTGTTGGTTGCAGTTGTGTATAAGTACCTGTTGCTGTAAATGACTCCACTTGGTAGTACCAATCGTGTTGTCTGTCACTTATGTGCCACATTCCCAAAGGTTATTATGATACATGGGATTAGTTTGTCAGCGTTCTGTTGGTCCGTCTCAAAAGAAGAAGCTGACTTTAACTTCTATGTCCTGTCATATTACTCCATCAGCGCTACAATATAGCGAAGAACTGTCTCATGTCCATACAGAAATAACAGTTGAAGGTCACACTGACGGTCATGATGTGGTTTAGCAACTGCTTTCCTTTCCTACTACACCATACCCTTGGTTATATTTGTCCAGTTTTGCGATAATTTCCCATCCAAATCCACATGCAGTCTGCCATCGCCACGGCCGTTTCTCAATGGAAGACACAAATCCCGCGATCATACCGCATGTTGTCACCTGCAATGGCGCGTTGCTTCCCAACAAGCGTAGATTTTGTATATATATTGCAAAATGTGGTTTCAAAAGACAGCAATGTCTGACTGTGTGTGTGAAGTTTGCTGGGGAAAGGAGCAAGGATGTAAGACAATTTATTTGAAATATAGTCCTCATTTTCAGTATAATAAACAAATACAACTTCAATTTCCAGTATATGAAATACTACTTGAACTTTATGTTCTGTCACCGCGAAGTCGGTAATAGGAGACGCCATATCACAGTGGTGAATATATAATCCAGGCATAAGCATCTTCAAGGAACAAGAATGAAATTGTCTTCCGCTTCAAATGTTTAATAGTGATTGCCAAATAATGCATGACATAGAATGCAAAAGTGTAAATTGCTACTGAAGGTAAATCGCAGATGGCCTGCAATTGCAGCCTGTGTAAATAAAAGAACATCACGGCGCATACTGTGACGGTGGTCAGATTTTATTTGGGGTGTACTGTCCGCTGGAAAAATGACTAATTTACCGCTAACCACTGACAACCCAGTAGCCAGAAATGTAACAGTTGAAACACTCACATCATAATAGTCTCCATCAGCACAACTCTTCATGCAGTTAGAACACACTCATTACATTAAGAACACAATGATCGGCAATAACAGGCATTGCATTACGCAGTTACACCGTTTGCAGCGAATTAGATTGGTCGTGAGGCAATCAAGGCAGCTATGTATAGTGTGAAATACTGTTGTTTAGGGAGCCCTTGTTCTTTCGTAAATGTGCATTTGCTTGCTGCGTGGAATGAAACATACACAAGCGATATACAAGCACAGTGGAAAAATAGGTGCGTTCTCAGGCCAAAAAACAATACCTGTGTCTACATCGGCTCGACTGTCTGTGTTTTTTAGGGGCCTTTTTCCGCCGTTGTTATTACAATATGTTGCAGTAAACTGAATCATAGACAAACTTTCAGCTGTACCATCAACTTGTGTGGGGTGTGAGAGATAAATACATGTACAACCTCACAATATCTTGCTGCTGCAAAAAGAAAAGGAAACTGCATACCTACCGACCTTACTTCTTAAGAGGTTGCAATAAGGAACACACCTACCTGTTTTTTTGGCCGCATTGTTCCAAATTGAATTTCCATCGGTCAAAAACCATGTGTACGTGTCTATTGCAAATCCTGCACCATGATGTTGGCTCCTGTTCACATTTAGAATGAAATAAATTAATTTCCCATACCCTGGTAACCCCTGCACATGTTCACATGCTCACATTGAATGGCACACGCTTATGGAAGCAAGATCATTCCTGTCTCACGTGTGACACACTTCAACATGTACACCCTTGCAACTACTTACATTCTGCAGATATACTTCTCCCCATGCTAAATATCTCCTGCACATGTTCATACAAGCACGTCTGTACAAATAGTTTCTGTAGGCACTAGTCCGCGACTAGTCACCCTGTCAGAAGTGGCTAGTCCCAAGAAGGAAGTGTGGCTAGTCCCAAAGAATTGGACACAAGTCCGGATTTCGCTTTCTCATTATGTTATAACTGCGTCTTGCATACTCATTACAATTCCTTATACACAGTAAAGGAAACAATCCTTATTTACTCTTCAGAGATTTAATTTATGTTTGAGTGGTAAATATTGTAGACTGCCATTGGGTGAAACAGTAGAAAGTGTAGTTGATCCTAGCAAAAATTCATGTTGATGTGAAATCCAAGATGGCCACCAAAGCTAAAAATAGAGTTTTAAAATACAACTTTGCAGCGAATACTTCTTGAAAACTATAAGTTATATTGATATAGGACTTTTTCTAAAATGATCAGCATGACATGATGTTGATCCTTGTCAAAAATCGTTTTGATTCAACGTTAAACATGGCTGCCAGCGGCCATCTTTGTTTACATAGAGTTATATAGTAAAAACTTGTAGCGACTACTCCTCTGAAACTACTTGACGGATTGTCATGAAACTTTACAGGAATGTTGCTCTTGATGTGTAATTGATCCTAGCAAAATTTCAGATATGCCAGAAATTCAAGATGGCCGTCACAGCTAAAAATAGATTTAAAAAAAATAAGTTTGTAGCGACTACTTCTTGAAAACTATAAGTGATATTGATATGGGACTTCTTCTAAAATGATCAGCATGACATGATGTTGATCCTTGTGGCAAATTGTTTTGATTTGATGTTAAACATGGCTGCCAGTGGCCATCTTTGGTTACATAGAGTTATATAGTAAAAACTTGTAACGACTACTTCTCTGAAACTACTTGACGGATGTTCATGAAACTTTACAGGAATGTTGCTCTTGATGTCTAGTTGATCCTAGAAAATTTTCAGGTCGGCTGGAAATTGAAGATGGCCGCCACAGCTAAAAATAGATTTAAAATAAATAAGTTTGTAGCGACTACTTCTTCAAAACTATGAGAGATATTGATATGGGACTTTTTCTAAAATGATCAGTATGACATGATGTTGGCCCTTGTCGAAACTCGTTTTGATTTGACGTTAAACATGGCTGCCAGCGGCCATCTTTCTTTACATAGAGTTATATAATGAAAATGTGTAGCGACTACCCCTCTGAAACTACTTAAGCGATTTTCATGAAACTTCACAGGAATGTTGTCTAATTGAGCCTAGCAAAATTTCGGGTCGGCCGGAAATTCAAGATGGTTGCCACAGTTAAAAATAGATTTTCAAAAAACAAGTTTGCAGGGACTACTTCCTGAAATCAAAATCAATCAGGAGAGCTTCACGGTCATTGACCTCTTGTTTCATTTTCTTCTGACAACTCAATCCCTCGAACGTCATTAGAACAGAATGTAAAACCATTTCTGTTACCCCACTTGCCTTTGATGTCTGAAACTATTACGCTCAACAATACACAGAGAAACAATAAAAAAGCATACCTACCGTTTTATATCGAACATACTTCCATGACCAAACGTCCTTAGTTACTCATCGAAAGAGTGCCGACAAATCAGCCTGATTGCTAATTAAAAAATGCGTTAGTGTTATTGTTTCAGTATTGCGCGACTTTCAGGTAATCACATGTATTAAATTGAAATGGAGGCGGGACTTTTGGCATGGTTACTGGTTGGGGTCACTGCTGATCGCCACTGTGGATGCTAATTGCATGACAAATTTGGGACTGAAATCTTTTAAACAGCGGCAAGCCCTACTTTCCCTTCTCTCTTTTAAATTGCACTAGTCTGGACAGAAATCTGTGGGAAAGTGACACGACCGACTTCGGCTTTGCACTAGATCAAGCGTGGGTCTATTCGATTTTTACAGCCCTGACAAGGTCACACATATAACCACTATGGTCGCACACCACATGTTGAGCAGTAAAAATATAACTTATTATTTCTCTGCCCTCCCCACAACACATCTCACCTTTGGTGAATGGAAATAATTCCACCGTATGGACTGTAAGCATGCGGAAGACATGGAAATACCCATTAAATAATAAGGCATTCCACGGTATGGACTGTAAGCATGCGGAAGACATGGAAATACCCATTAAATAATAAGGCAATATACAGGTATGCCCATTTCAGTCACGAGTCCCTACTGCATATATCGAATTATACAATGGAATGCATATTGCCAACCTCAGGAGATAATACACATGGTTGCTCATTGCCTATAACCTAACTGTTGCAAACTGCAGCGGGTTAAAGTCAATACTTGTCAAAAACAATAAACTAACATCTTGTGTGGTATCACATATTAGTACTCAAACTTGGAAGGATGGTTGGTCATGGCCAGTAGATGACCCCTATTGATTTTGGGGTCACTAGGTAAAGGTCAACATATGGTGACATTGACTATCAAATCGATGTTCACTAGGTCAAAGGTCAAGATCGCGGTGACATTGACTATCAAACGATGTCTGATCAATAACTAGAGAATGGTTGGACCTAGGGTTCTCAAACTTGTAAGGATGGTTGGTCATGACCAGCAGATGACCCCTTTTGATTTTGGGGTCACTAGTTCAAAGGTCAAGCTAGCAATGACATTGACTATCAAAACGATGTCCTATCAATAACTAGAGAATGGTTGGTCCGAGGGTCCTCAAACTTGGAAGGATGGTTGGTCATGACCAGAACATGACCCCTATCGATATCAAAACGATCCCCGATCAATAACAAAACAATGTCCAATCAATAACTAGAGAATGGTTGGACCTAGGATCCTCAAACTTGGAAGGATGGTTGACCAATAAATATTACTGATACAGGTTGTAGATACAGTCACAGGGATATTGAATATCAAAACGATCTCAGATCAATGAGAACGGTTGGACCTAGAGTCGTCAATTATGTCTTTTCGGGCGAGTGGGGGAGCCATACGTTTTTGTCCAATAACAATTTCTAGTTTTAGTTTGACATTCTTTTGATCTACATCTTTATTAATTTCGCTTAGTTTTGTACACTCTTTTTGTGATGTCTGTGCGATCTCTGTAGTGTAAGGAAACACACTTTTCTTTCGAGAAAAGAGATTCAAGTTCAAGTCTTGGCAGGGACCTGACACACTGAGTTGTACATACAATTGTTTTTTTCCACATCAGTAATGTTGTTTTTGTATATTAAACATATTTTTCAACAAAATACCTATTCTTATTTGTCACTTTCCGCCAAATCTACAACATCTCATGCACCCCACTTAAAGGGATGCACAGCAATCTTCATCTCAGATTTTGTAGTGTCCCTTCACTTCTTCAGTTCCCTACCGATTATTCAATCATGACCGTTATATCTTGGTATCCTTACAGCAGGTTGTCACACGGTTATTCTTCCGTAAATCACCCCAGCAACGACTAAGCCAGTGCCCTTCAATTAATAGATTATTGCTCCCCACAACAAAGTGTGGTCGGAGCGCCATGTTCATTTTGACGCCTATTGATTTTGGTGTCACCAGGTCAAAGGTCACATCCGGGCTAACATTGACTATCCAAACGGTGTCCGATCAATAACTACAGAATGGTTGGCAGAAGGGTACCCAAACTTAGAGGGATGGTTGCTCATGACCAGTCGATGGCCCTTATTGATTTTGGGGTCACTAGGTCAAAGGTCAAGGTCGTGTTGACATTAACTATCGAAACGATGTCCGATCAATAACTACAGAATGGTTCGACCTAGGGCCCCCAAACTTGGAAGAACGCTTTACCATTACAACTAGATGACACCTATTCATTTTGGGGTCACTACATCAAAGTTCAAGGTCGCGGTCACATTCGCTATCTAAAGATGTCCGATCAATAACTACACAACGGTTGGTCCTACGGTCCTCAACCTTGAAAGGATGGTTGGTCATGACCAGTAGATAACCTGTTCTTAGCTCCACTGATCAGAGATCAGCAGAGCTTATGCCGTGGTGCGGCGTGTCTGTCTGTCTGTAAACTTTTATTTGTAGCGACTACTCCTCTGAAAGTACTTGATACTTGACGGATTTTCATGAAACTTCTCACGAATGTTGCTCTTCATGTCTAATTGATTCTAGCAAAATTTCAGGTCGGCCGGAAATACAAGATGGCCGCCATGGCTAAAAAAAGATTTTCAAAATACAAGTTTGTAGCGACTACTTCTTGAAAACTATAAGTGATATTCATATGGGACTTTTCCTAGAAATGATACAGTATGACATGATGTTGGTCCTTGTCAAAAATCGTTCTAATTTGATGTTAAACATAGCTGTCAGTAGCCATCTTTGTTTACATAGAGTTATATAATGAAAACTTGTAGCCACTACTCCTCTGAAACTACTTAACGGATTTCCATGAAACTTCAAAGGAATGTTGCTCTTCATGTCTAATTGATCCTAGCAAATTTTGAGATCGGCCAGATATTCAAGATGGCCGCCACAGTCAAAAATAGATTTAAAAAACATAAGTTTGTAGCGACTACTTCTTGAAAACTATAAGTGATATTGATATGTGACTTTTTCTAAAATGATCAGCATGACATGATGGTTATTCGAGTCGAACATTATTTTGATTAGACGTTAAACATGGCTGCCAGTGGCCATCTTTGTTTACATAGAGTTATATCATGAAAACTTGTAGCGACTACTCCTCTGAAACTACTTGATGGCTTTTCATGAAACTTCACATGAATGTTGCTCTTCATGTCTAAATGATCTTAGCAAAATTTCAGGTCGGCCGGAAATTCAAGATGGCCGCCATGGCTAAAAATAGATTTTTAAAAAATAAGTTTGTAGCGACTACTTCTTGAAAACTATAAAAGATATTGCTATGGGACTTTTTCTAAAATGATCAGCATGGCATGATGGTTATAGGAGTCGAACATCATTTTGATTCAATGTTGAACATGGCTGTCAGCGGCCATCTTTGTTTACATAGAATTATATAATGAAAACTTGTAGCGACTACTCCTCTGAAACTATTTGACGAATTTCCATGAGACTTCACAGAAAAGCTGCTCTTGATGTCTAATTGATCCAAGCAAAATTTCAGGTCGGCCGGAAATTCAAGATGGCCGCTACGGCTAAAAATAGATTTTCAAAAAGCAAGTTTGTATCGACTACTTCCTGAAATCAAAATCAATCAGTAGAGTTTCAAGGTCATTGACCTCTTGTTATTTTCCGGTCACTAGATCGGAGGTCAAGGTTGCGGTGCCCTTCACTATCAATACGATGTCCTATCAACAACTACAAACTTGATGGATCTAGGTCCTCCAACTTGAAAGGATGAAAGAATGCTCATGACCAGTACATGACCCTTATCCTTATTCATTTAAAGGTCAAGGTGCCGGTGACCTTCACTATCAAAACGATCCTGGATCCAGAACATCTACATGCAGTCCGTACTTCCCATGGTATAATATATGTGTTATACCTTTTCTTGTTAATTGTCAAACTATTATAAATGGCAACTATATTTTTGGATGAAACTGAGTAACTGTTGTGAATAGAAACATGGCAAAACAAGAGTAATTTATTATTATATTCAATAAAAACAGCACAAACTAAATAATAGCATGTGAATACGATCAAATGACCTGTTTATCCGAATGTTTCACCATATAGGCGGGGACCCAAGCCTGAAAAAAACGAAAACGTTTACCCGGAAAGATATACTCCTGATTTTTTAAATATTAACAGATGGGGGTCTTGTACATATGAAACCACTGTATGGACTTCTGGCATACTTTGCATTTCGTAACAGTATCGCGATTTCTATGGTAACCCATTCGAACCAAGCCAATATATGAAAATCGCTGAACAAACATTCAAAAGAAAATAAAGTAATTTGCACACGTCCTTTTAGGCAAATACAGTTCCAGTATTTGAAACCTATATGTGTATATGAAATATCAAACTACAGAATCAAGACCTGATTATGTTACACTTTACTAATTTTAACAAGAGTTATAGACCTTTTATGAATTTTGTTTTGTCTTGTGCCAGGGATAATGCGAATTTCTTGTGTTCACAATAACTGCAGTAAACGGTTTCCGATTTCCACTAAATGTTGTATGGTGTTAGGCCTTATACCTACAAGGCCTTTGACAAGATCAATACTGAGTAAAACTGACACTTTCTTTAAAGAGTTATTACCCTTGGTTATTGAAAGAATAGGCACATTTTAGCGTGAGTACACACATTACTTTAGTAAACGGATTCCGATCTTCACATTATTTAGTGTGAGACTTTATATGAATATGAACTTTGACAAGATGACAATGAGCAGAATTGACACCTCCTTACTGAGTTATTGCCCTTGATTATTGCAAAAATGCAAATTTCAGCTTTCGTACACAATACATTAAATAAATTGGTTTCGATTTTAACTTTATATCAAACGGATTTTAGACAGGTTAGACGAGTATTAAGTTATTGCTTTAAATTGTCGAAAATTTCCATCGTCTGATTGTTTCATACTTTGCTTTGAAATATCATCAATTACTGTGTAATATTCTTATTGAACAAAGAGGATATCGTCCTCTGACTAAGGAGCGTGATTGTTTTCACGATGATTATAATAAATAGCATTTGATTTTCCATGCTTTTTGGGGTAATATTATTAAGGTCTCGGTTGTGTTTGACAATGAGAACAATTGAGGAGTGGTTTACCAAGTTATCGCCCTTGATGTTTGCAAATATTTAAATTTCAGACTGAGTACACGGCAACTACAGTAAACGAGTTCTGATTCTCACTAATATTTAGTTGAAGGGTTTTGGACAATTACACTATGTGGACTTGTCACGTAGTTGTTTTCGAAGCATTTATATTCATATAAGATAATATTTTTTACACATATGAAACTAGTTAAGTATGACACTAATGTTTATAGACAAATTGTTGGAATCCCAAATGAGAACGAAATGTGCAACTCTTGTTGCAGATTTGCTTTTGTTTTGTTATGTTAGAGGCTTCATGTTTAGTCTTCTACCAGATACGCTTAGGCAGATGTAATTGAAGCCTTTTATTATACCTCGTTGTATATGGATGATATTTTGGACATTACAACCCTTTCTTTTCTTTACTACATATACTTTCTTTCCAAAGAACTTCACCTCAAAAAAGCTAATATTTCTCATAGTTGCTATATCTTCTTTACTCGATTTACATCTCGCGATTGAAACTGAGAAATAATAAGCCAACTCTATGACAAGAGAGATCATTTCAATTTTGACACTGTTAAGGGCACGACTAGACAATATTAAAGACAACCATCGAACGTTACCATCCTTTCAGGATTTCGGTAGGCGTCATCATAGGTCCACAATCTTTCCGGCGATCGCACAATCAAGTGGAAAGCAAAGCGGTGAACCGTAAATGGGTCAACCACTAAACATGCAGTGTGTTGCAAAATAATAAGGTGACAACCTCCTTTGATAAGCCTTTTAACAGTGATCATTACCCAATTTTTATCAGGAGCACCATGTGACTCTGTCAACGTCTTAGAAAATAGTCTGCGATTACATCATAATTTGTCACATGACCATAGCTAAAATATCAAAATGGTTATCAGAAATCATCTCCGCCACCTGACACCATTAATGCCATGGGGTGGTGCTGAGTGGTAAACAATCGAAAGGAACTCCGCTTACTTTGGACATTTTTGATGAATTTAGGTTAGTACTTTAATTTTAGGTAGGCTGTTTAGAGCTATGAAATTTTAGAAAGTGATGGTAAGAACAAAAGATATAATGCAACCCTATGGAAAACGCAATGGTAGAGTCCATTTTGATTGTGTTAATGGCGGAGTGATATGCCAAAGAATACATTTTATTCTACCGCAGTATAATGCTGAGCAAACATTAGTGTTTATTCACTAAAATGAATATTGAATAAGAGCAATAAGCTTATATTTGAAAAGGTTTGCGTGACGTTTACTGCATTCGTTTTCAAGAAAGTAATAACGACCAAAATATATTAATCCAAAAGTTAGCATAAGTTTAGCTCAATATTGTGTTACGTGATCTACAGCGGCAGTAAGACAGGACGTTATACCTTTGGAGATGTCTGTAGTGATGCAGACACTAGAAATAGGAAGAAAGTGTGCTTTATTAGGCTGTTTTTGTAAATTAGGAATACCGTACATAGTTGGAAGTTTGTTTTGCTTCTCATCTACTCCAGCTTTAAAAGTGCTTCATTGAGTTTTATATCCGAACAAACCTTTGCGAAGGTTTATTATCATAACTCTGATTTACTTAAAGTATTGTCAGAACACTTCTGCTACAAGGTCTGTCACAACGTGAATACTGTGGTGACTATATGCATAGACTTTTTAAGATTATTGGTCATCATCGCATTCATACAATCTGTGCTAAACTTGTTAACAAACATAACAAAATAGGACATGACCCTATCATTATGCAATGCACTGCATGTTTAGATGTTGACCCATTTACAGTTCGCCACAATGCTTTACAATTAATGGTGCGATGACCCGACTGATTTTGAACCCTACTTCTACTCATAGGAATTTATTATGATATATAATATAGAAGGCTAGAAAGAATATAGTTATAGTATATGTATATAGTAAAGGGCCTTCTTCTGCTCTCTATCTCTATCCTTCAATACTATATATCGTAATGAATGCATGTGCTTCTACCTAAATAGGCCTAATTTTTGATTTAATATTGTCTGATCGTCATCCTCCTTTTTTTGTCCCGGCTTCTGACAAGTATTTGCTTTGTGGCTTTCTGGGAATTTCTATTCATATATACATGATCATTTTGTGTTATACTTATATTGCCTACTAATTGCTATTCATACTTCCTAGTTTGTAAGGGGTTATAGCCTGGCTGGTCGAATTTTATTGGAATGAAAATAGGGTAAGAGTGAGGTATGGTGCACTCTAGAACCTGGTTTAACCCCAGCAGCCTTTATGTCACTGACCATTCCAAGGAGGTACCCGTATTGTCACTGACCATTCCAAGGAGGTACCCATATTTCAACCGTTTGAGTTTGCCATTTCGCATACTTTGCTCTTTTCTATCCTTGTGATTGGTGTTTGTTTCAAATACGTGTGTTTGGTTGATTGATTGTGTTCTGTGAATGTTATATTTCCTTCTTGACTTTTATACCATAATTTGTTTCTGACTCGAAATAGGATATGGATCACATTTAGTGATACTTATAGTTTTAAACTGTAAACATGATTCTATTACACTATTTAATACATTGCGTCCCATGGATCAAGGCGATACAAACCGTAGGAAAATATTCAAGTTCTTAACCAGAAGTTGCCTGTTCAATCAATCAGAACCTAGAATTGAAACTCAAGGTCACAGAAACACCAATGTTGGTTGGACAGTTAATGATCATATGTAACAAAAGCGCAAATTTCAAATAAATCATTTAGATATTATTCAAGATGTTTTGGAGAAACTCTGTCAGACGTCATACCCAAACAATGACGTCGCTCAATCGCCTTCCAACGAAACTAGTCAATAAAACCCCCGTTATTTTTCTGATAAATACAATCAAACGTCTGTGACAAAATAGTGAACCAATTTGGAAGTTTACAATTTGATAAGACAGTAATTGCAGTAAATACTATTCTATTTTTAAGGTAAATTAAAGGTCCATAACTGTATTAAGAAATCTAAAAGCTACCATCGAACGGATTCTAAATATCTGCCAGTACGAGGGTCATTCAATAAGTTCTGTCACTAACGCGTTTTAACAATTATGTGCTCGTTGTGAGTGTTGATGTTTGGTACCAAATGAAAGAAAGTTTCAATACCATTGATGGTAAAATGAATGCTGTATCTTTTGTGTGACGAAAGTTATGGAACATTTAATATACATCACTTATACATACTGAGGCATTTTCGTCCTGAGTTTTTTTCAGGTATGTTGACTGTTACTTTTTTAAATGCCTGTTTCTCTTTAAGTACTTGTCGAAGACCTTTGAATTTCTCATACATTACCAGTTATATCTGTGCATTACAAGATTCAGAATGTAAGCATGGTAGATGAAAAGGCATTGTCTTAGAAATTAACATTTTAAGCTAACATGTAAAATTAATTTAATGATAAATGGATATTAAATGGAAGGGCAGTTTTCTGAAATAGCGTTTTTGGATGTTCAATATTTTCACTAAACATTGTGCAAATTTCTACAATAATGTGTTGAATATGAAATTTAAACACTGAAGGACTAGGATTTGTAAAAAAATATGAAAAGATATTAATACTATAAGAATAATCACGACATTTAAAAGATATTATAACATTTCCGTAAACAAAATGAAGAAAATCAGTGTTATTTCCGCTAAAATTAAGGGATATGCATTCACTCATATCTAGTTTACAGCAAGTCCTTTCCGAATTATCGACAATCATTTTCATGGATAATAGGCGAATAACAACAGATGGCGTACAAGAAAATTTAAAAGCATAGAATTATTCAATTAAGTTTTACAACGTTTTGTAACAAGGACATGTTCAGAGATGCCAGTATCCAAAAGGTGTGGTAGGGGGAGGTAATTCAGGTGTATAAATAACCGGAAATTTTTCATTTTTGTTGTGGAATTTAAGAGAACGAACCCAGTAGTACTATAAATACACTACTTTATCTCAGTGTAATATCCAGTTCAAAGGATATATGCCTAGTGACAGAACTTTTTGAAGCACCCTCGTATGTTAATGTTATTAAGACTTCACACTAAACGATATGGTTTAAACCCTACTAAATTCAAGATAGTTTTTGCAAAACCATATTTTCTAAGTAAATTAAGGGCCATACCTCTATTCCAAAATGGCAAAACAATTTGATGTTTCATAAATATTATTAACATATACTGGTATCCTATTTGTATATAAAATTTCCACCCAAAATGTTGTTTAATGTTCAACAAAACTAATTAACATAAACTCAACACAAAAATGTATTTTCGTAGATAATCAGGGGCCATAACTCTATTTAGAAAAGGCAAAGGTACACATTGATCGTAAGGAAGTGATGTCTGTTTGATATAAGGCTTCACAGCAATTTTAGTTAAAATCCAAAATAAGATAAAGAAACCTTGCACCTAAGCTTTACCCAAAATGTGCATTTTTGTTAAGTAACTCAGGGGTCATAACTCTATTCTGAAAAGGAGAAAATCGGTCTTGCTCGTAAGAAAGTGACATCTTAACGATATAACGCTTCACAGTAAAGTTGGTTTTAACCGAAAACAATTTACAGAAGTTATTAAGAACGTGCATGAAAGCTTTAGCCAAAAGGTGCATGCCCGTCCCTCCCTCCACCCATCTGCCCGCCATCTTCAATCCTTAAACCGCTTTTGATTTAAAAAAAATTAATTGAAAATTGCATTTGGCATAAACAGAATATAAGTAGGTGTGCATATGTCTTATTTATGTACAAAACAAAATCATATCGCTAAGAAATAAACTTGTACACCTTTTTTCTTTAAATATCAATATTTTCTTATCACGTATGGGCTTCCGTAGAAAATGCGTTGGTGTTACGAAATGCAAAGAATACCATTAATCCATACAGTGGTTTCGTATAGAGTACAGTTTCTGCTATTGATATGCAAAAAATCACGAGTATATCTTTCCGGGTAAACCAAAAGTGTTTTTTTGCACGATACGTGAGGTTGGGTCCCAGCCTAATACCGCATGTTTCAATTTACAGAATTCACGTGCATGCTTTTCTTTTGTATCATGTGTGTGTGTGTGTGTTGAAAGCAAATCCTCATTTTTAACAATGGTGTACTTCGAATTTTGGATGATGTGATAACATGGTTTACTTTATTTAGAAATGATTTCTCGTTTGCCATTTTTAGATAAATGGACAATTCTATAGACAAATTTATTACATAAAAAAAAAACATCTTCGACTAAAATTGTACCAAACTTTTCGAACATAAAGGCCACTATTTCTGCCAAATAAATATTGCTTCCGATATTATATTCACATCAATAGTGTTGAATTACTGTCAATTCAATTCAATTCAATTCAATATCTTTATTTCCTCCATGCAGGAGATTATGAAATACAATAATATGAATGAATTTAGTACAACATAATCATGACAAAATATCATATAAGAGAGAGAGAGAGAGAGAGAGAGAGAGAGAGAGAGAGAGAGAATAATATATACATTTACACAGATGTGAGAGAGATTTATATATACATTTACACAGATGTTTACATAATTGTAATCAATAGTAGAAATATTAATACCAATCAGGCGCTGTGTACTGAGCTCATATGCAAAATAATTTAACACTAGCAATCAGTTCTTGGCATATTTCGAGTTTCACTTTTTTAAATGACAACATATTACATATTCTGAGTGAAGAATATAAATTTGTCAATACAGACACTCGCAATGATAGAACTGATTGTACGATTCATTGTCAATATCTGTCCGAGGTGGCTCGCCGAGGACTTTACATGTGAACGATAATGGCTCGGAAGTATCTAACTCATATTTTAGATTAGGACTTACATCCTTATTAACGTCATGTAGGAATTTAATTTCTCATATTGAGTGTATATGTACATTCTGAAATGATATGCACCGCTCTTATTAGGAAGTGGGGTGTTTGACATTTTGGATTTTCTTTTCAAAGATGGCTGACCAATAGTCCTTAACCAGGCTGTCCCGTGTATTGGAGTCTATCCCACGAGTACGTTAGAGAACTTTAAGAACCTACTCGTTATTAAGAGCAGGGCATGTTACGGAATCTCAAATTTATCATTCCTCTCTCCCTTTGAAAGCTCGTAATAACTTATACATGTTGATGATATACAACGTCTATTTAGTATACATACACACTCAAATATTCACCAGTTACATAAACCAAACAACCCGTGATATAAAACACTTGACTCCAAGTTTTGAGCATGAAACACAATCTAATGTTGATACCTGTACATACAAAGTTATCTAAAGCGGTTTGAGAGTTTAGGTTTAGTTTGTTTCTGATAAGAAATTGTAAAATTGTTGACTTGAGTTTCATGTTCACAAACTAAAATATCCTGACATATTCTAAGGGTAATAACTCTTAGAATACGATCTAGAAAGTGACTGCGACTAGTTACTCTTCTTTGCATCGGTTATAAATTACTATGTAATATTCTAACGTAGTTGGAACGAAGTGGTAAATACGTCCGCTGACAAGGGAGCGTAGCGACCGATGTTCTCATCGTCGAACTTATCCGAGTTCTTATTGTAACATACCTCCAAATCAAATTTGGTGAAATTAATAAAGAAGCTTATCAGCTGATATTCGCTTATTGTTCAATAATCAAGGCCAATAAATCCGTTAAACACAACTGTATGTTTTGAGCTTTTCGTCAAATTCATCGACCTTATTAAAGCAGTCCTTCAATTCAAAGAGGCTGATGATAGGGAACCATTCATTAAACATATCGTGTAAAGTGGCTGATTATCAGGAAACATTCATTAAACACATCGTTAACTAGAATTCTGCTAGATTCGAATAATCAAGAGCAGTAACTCTGGAACATATACGTAACAATTTTGCTGATTGTTGAACTCTTTCTAGACCGTATTAAAAACAAAAACATTCTATGTATTATAATTATATTGCCTATTAATTCTGCCTTGTTTGTTAGAGAATATAACATGGCGAAGATTTCTTCATTTACACTGTGCCGTTTTATTGGGATGACAATAGCGGAAGAGTGAGGTTTGGTGCACCCTAGAACATGGTTTAAACCCCCAACGGCCTTTTTGCCACTGAACGTTTCAATGTGGTAGCACTATTGCCGACCCGTTTGTGTTTAGGAAAAGAGTATAAATCGAGCTCGAGCGAAAATCATATTTAAAATTTAGTTGAAAATCAACAATCACAGTAAATAGTAAGAGTCACGTGCATTTAACGGTAGCTATTACAAAAGTGCAACCAACATTTAAAATTAAAAAAATCAGGCTCAGTGATTGTATTTCAGAGTGTTGGTGCCAACATATATTTGAAAGTCACAATGCAAAATTACGATCTAATATGTATTAAAGATAAAGGCCACCGGCCCAAACACATGTAACACATATAGTATAAATAAACATAAATATATCTGATTTATTTTAAGATATTCAAAAAACATTTATATGACACAAGTCTATGCATTAAAATATCCTCAAAATACCTATTTATATACCAAAACAATCAAGTTACTGGTAATCCATTTCAGTAAGGCTTGATAAACAAATGCTACAATATCAATAACGACCGCTTTATTTTGGCAAGACATAACCAAGACGTTTGTGAAGTGAAGCACTTGTATTCCTATTTTTTAATATTTTCATCAGGTATGGAACTACTGTTTATAGACAAAATGGTTGTATCGCAATGGGTACGAACTGAGCACATTTCGTCGCAGATTTTTTTTTGGATGTTCACGCCAGCTAGCCCCGGGTTGAGCAGAACTCAAGAACTCTTCTGCGACAAGGACTGTCACAACCTGACTTCTAAAGTGGTGTTATTAACAAACTTCGTTAGATCCTTCATCGTTATCACTTTCATACAATCTGTATCAAACTTTTAAGAAAATGTAACACCTTATAATTATGCAACGCACAGTATCTTTAGTAGTAACCCTGAAATCATGAGTGTGAATTCGGAGACTAGTAGACTATACTGCTTATCGGGTACCAGTCAACTTGGTCCTCCCGAATGTTGACCTGAAAAATAAATTGGAAACCGATTACCGAAGGAGGGTTGCTGGACTACTTTAGTAGATGATCAATTTACATTTGGTCACTATGCTTCCCTCTTTGATTATGCAACTGTGTTGACCCTATGATGACGTCTACATAAATCCTGAACAGGAAGGTTATGTTTAATGTTTGTCTTAAATCTTGTCTTGCCTTCAACCGTGTATTCTCTCGTTGCACTGGCTTCTGCAAAGTCAGTGATTTGTTTGTTTTTAAGGTGTTTTAAGTCATTTTCAACACACGACGGTTGATTTTTTGTGGAGAGAACCAATACTGTACACCTCCAGCCATCCGTAAGCATCGGTAAAGTCAAGGTGGCTTTCTAGACGTTTGAGGGTAAGAGTGAGGTTTGATGCACCCTAGAACCTGGTTTAAACCTCCAGCGGTCTGTTTTGTCACAGACCGTCGCTATTGCCAACCATTGTGTGTTTATGATGTCTTATCTTGCCTTTTATTCATCTTCATATATAGTTGTTCTTTGTTTCTTTGTGTGTTTGTGGTTGACTGTCGTCCTTGAGAGCTACTTCTCCTTTT
The DNA here is from genome assembly GCA_037043455.1 of Cyrtodaria siliqua. Classification (NCBI taxonomy): domain Eukaryota; kingdom Metazoa; phylum Mollusca; class Bivalvia; order Adapedonta; family Hiatellidae; genus Cyrtodaria; species Cyrtodaria siliqua. Next base: position 160,912 of record JAWPHD010001622.1, read on the forward strand.
TTTATATTGACATAAATCATGTGATTTACCTATATTACCTTTTAGTACTGACTGTATTAGGGTATATAGCCTGTCGGGGATTTCATTATTTACAATGACCCGTTAGGGTATATAGCCTGGCGGGGATTTCATTATTTACAATGACCCATTAGGGTATATTGCCTGTCGGGATTTCATTATTTACAATGACCCGTTATGTTATATAGCCTGGTGGGGATTTCATTATTTACAATGACCCGTTAGGGTATATAGCCTGTCGGGATTACATTATTTACAATGACCCGTTAGTGTATATAGCCTGGCGGGGATTTCATTATTTACAATGTCCGGTTAGGGTATATAGCCTGGCGGGGATTTCATTATTTACAATGTCGGGTTAGCGTATATAGCTTGGTGGGAATTTCATTATTTACAATGTCCGGTTAAATTGGAATGACAACAGGATGGTATGAGTAATGTTAGGTACAACCCAAGAACACCATTTAACCTCTCAACTTCGTTTTTGCCACTGACCGTTCTAAGGCGGTATCCCTTTTCACTTTTATGTTTGTGTATCGCATATTTTGCTTCTTTTTTTCTTGTTACTTCATTGTTCAGTTGTTTATAAACCGTTGTTAGGTGTTATCTTTTAACAGTCACTCAATATTGCCGCATTACATTAATCAATAGTTGCATTCATGAATAGTTCGCATGCATATACATGTCTTATTTGTGTATCAAACAACTTACAATATAAACGATTGTCTTTGGATGTAATATATTCTTAGCCTTGACTGCTAGTACATTTGTCGTTTGAAACATCAAAAGACGACATGAATATACAATATATCGTAATTAAATCCGTTAAATGTCTTTCTTTACCATCGTATAGCCACTCTTTTTGATCTAGATAGCATCTAAAAACTAAAAGAAAACACTTACACGTTTTATCATTGTTGACTATGAAATTCAATCAGTATAGTACAACACCGACAAAAGAAATAAACTTGGGTTTGCAAACATACTACAGTATCTGATAATAATGTTACATCATCAGCATTAAACAGGAATACAATTTCCGCAATAACTGATGATACAAATACTTCATCCAGATTACTCTTTGAAATTGTTTACTTAGCTCACAGCATTATCTCAATGCTCTGTGGCACTCTGAAATGGTACACTGTAGTACACCTGTTGTTTTCTTTCACACGACATCAGCCAAGTGGTTAGGATCTCTGAAATCAGTCGCCCCTCATTGCTGTGAGTTCGATCCCTCATTGGCCTTGGAATAGTTATTAGAGAGAGCTATCCAGCTCCCTTGCGAAACGTTGTTGTTCTACCCAGGTGCTCGAGGATCACATTGGGTCTTCCTCAACCAATGGAAGGTGGAAAAGTTGCCGTATGACCTTAGCTGTTGGTGAGACTATAAAATCCAAATCAATTCAATTAACATTTTTATGTATAATTTTAATGAATTAGAGCAGTCTTTTTTTTCTTCTGACGGCCCAGTCAAATGCTTTCGAAAACCAACAAAACCTGCACATAACATTTAATCCTTTTTACATAAATATTTACATAGAGTTCTTTAAATAATTCATCCGCTACAGAATATGAACTATATAATCTCGTGCTTAAATTTAAGTGACGTGTCTTTCATTGCTTCGTCGTAAAGTTTATCAAAACTCTGATTTTGCTTTTGAGTAAACCAATTCTTCCAGTCTCCTACCTCTCTTGCAAAACGATACAACATACCTATAAGTTAAACATATGGTTAATGTGTCAAACAATATTAGATTACGTATATCTCACGTCAGATAAGCCGTATTATTGACGTGTATTAGTATAGTATCTTCCAAAGGTAAAAATAAGAAAATACATCATGTAAAGCAACGATTCTAAAAAATGCCCATGTCTATCAAAACTTCCAATTAAATAAAACTGTCAACTAAAAACTTTATGTGTCCACACCAACAAAATGTTGACATATTAAACAAACTGATTCATATTATGCGGTTCATTAAGAAGGACAAAAAAGAGTTGTTCACAAACCAAATGTATTAAATATGCAAACTTAACGTACCACTGTAGATTCGCAAATATCCAGTTAGTGTATGAGTTATAGTTTATTATTATAAAGCTATTAGCACATAATTTAATTCTATGAAATGCATTCAATTATTCCATTATTGTGCATTTTAAACAAATACATCAAATACGATAATTCTAAATAATTTTAAATAGTTACCTTTTCTGTAAAGAATTCCATTGTTGTCCGCATCCATAACTTCCGGTAGAAACGGATGATATAGGAGCTAGACCGGGTACCATAGGCCCAATCTGGCGGAACGCAAAAGTTCCCTCAGGTAATCTATTGAGTAAGTTACTGTGAAGCATAGGAGTGGTGAAAGACACAGGGCTGGTATGTATTGAATGTTTTCCTTTATTTCTGAAACATTTAACTTGCTTCTAGCGAAAACCGCATGAAAATTGAAGGTAAGCTGGACATGCTGCACTACTTTTTGTGAAGCACAGTTTGAAGTGTACTTTGGTAATTTTGACCTCAGAATTCAAAAAGAAGGTGTTTACTTTCAGTTTGGAAAATATTTTGGGGAAAAAAGCAGGTCAGCGAATCATCTAAGGCCCATTTTTGTGTTGCACTGGGCATGACTGATACTACATTGTGTGTGTTATATGGCCAGCATAGTCAGGATTGGATATTTTCGGGTAGGTATTTATTAACAACCCTATGTAAAAATAATGGTGGTCTAGGTCCATATTGGATTTTTTCTATGCTCTGTAAACTTGTTTTGTTTATCATGACGTCCATCATGTAGGTGTCGACAGGAACGTCAAGAAAATCGGCAATACGACGGATTTCTTGCTCTGTATTCTGAAACATGATTAATATAAACATTTAGGATTTAAAGAAACTAACTCGCCAAATAAAGGCAAACTTACCATTATCATACTCCTTTTTTTATAGCACAGTGGCGTTGCTTGTGCAGTGTGGCGGCAGTAAAACGTCTCCCCGCGCTTGCAATCAGTACTGTTATTCATTCGATCTTTGGAGATCAATGAGCCCGATACTTATAGTTAGTTATCGGTGGTACATTTTCAATTTCTTTTGTTTTCTTACTTAATTTTTGATTCGGTGGTTCCACTACTCCGGCCGATAAAAGGCTCTGGGTATTGTTTAACCACTCATAGGATATGCTGTCTGCTTTTTATACGCAGGCTTCATAACCGCTGCTCCCAAGTAAATTCCATTATGTTTATTTCGCTCTTCGGGGCATTTCATTTTATTAGATACTGGGACCATACGCCGTACGACATGGGGAATACATTAAAGAAGGCTAACTCCATGTCCACCGCCATATGCATGCCATCTTCGGGATGGTTAAAATGTTGTGCTGTTGATTTTATGAATATTGAGTTCTGCTCAACCCGGGGCTAGAGGGCGTGAGCGGTAGCTAGCATATTTCACTACCACTCATGAACAGTCTCAATCAATTGAATTGATTGAATTGGATTTTATAGTCGCACCAACAGCTAAGGTCATATGGCGACTTTCCAGCTTCCACTGGTGGAGGAAGACCCCAGGTGCCTCTCCGGGCAATTTTCGTGCACGGGCGGGCACCTGGATAGAACCACCGACGTTCCGCAAGCCAGCTGGATAGCTTCCTCACATAAAGATTCCTAGAGTCTCAATCAAACCGAGACTGCAATATTTCGTATGTGTCGTGCTCGGCCGTTTCCAAAGGTCCATTATCATACTCCTTTTTTTACACTACAAAATCGTTTATCAAAACTTTATCAGTGTTCAGTTCATATAATAATGTTTATGTTTTCTTTCATTTCATTCAGCCAAACATAAATTATTTATTAATCATTATTGCAATAATTTATATGCCTTCTATTTATGACATAAATAACAAATAAACACAGTATAGGTAGCGATATGCACAGAAATAGCGTATAATTCGACTTCGTTTCTTCAAATCATCACAAATCAATCGACAACATATATGCAATAAATTCATACCAAGAGTGAAAACTATAAAATTCATATTATAAGTGAGATACACGACTATTTTACCAGGTAAAACAGGTAAAATCTAGTCGGAACCAGATAATATACTTAAAGCTATATTATCTTTACAGACGTGATCTAAAATCACGTACAAAAAATTATAACCATAAACAGTAATAAATATATTTATGTTTTCTTTCATTTCATTCAGCCAAACATAAATTATTATTAATCATTATTGCAATAATTTATATGCCTATTATTTATGACATAAATAACAAATAAAAACAGTATAGGTAGCGATATGCACAGACAGCGTATAATTCGACAAAAAAAAGTTCGGGAAATGATAGTATATTTATAAATCAAATTCCTAAATTCAACGTTACTGCTCTCTTGATTTCATCGTTTTCCCTTACATACCCATCCTTAGCATTTTCTGATTTCCAACGACCATGTTTTTTAAACAATCTATCACTTAAACCTTGACGAGCTGCTTCAGATGCAGCTCCGGATCGAAGACTATGTAATCCAAATTTGGATTTATCTAAACCAATTAACTCGAGCTTTTCTAACAAAATTGCCCTAGTATATGAAATATGTGCACCTTTTCTCAGCATATATGTGTCAGACTTCTTTAAATACGAAACCTTTCTAAAAATAAACTCTTGAGAGTTATCTGAAATGCTAAATGCGGATAAATACATTTTAAGATATTTTACAGGGCATGTTGATTTTCCTGTAGTAGCAATAACTACCCATGTTCCGCATTTTAATTGATCGGTTTTGCTTTTCTTAAGAAATATCTTTACGTGCATTTCTTCAAAGACAATATCATTTCTTGATATGTTTACTAACTCATCAAATCTAAGAAAACCAGCATAACCTATCAAGCACATCGTTATAAATCTCAAATCTAACAGATTCTTTCCGGAACCAAAAACTTCTACTAAAGTTAGTCGGTGTTCAGCAGTAAGTGGATCTTTAGGAACAGCTGGTTTGCTAACTTCTCTTAATATACCATTTTTTATTTGTTTCACTAAATCTGATTATCATGGATCAACATGGCCTGTAATGCTATGTGCCCAAAATATGCTAAATACAGCTGTATTAATTTTAGACACAGACGGCACAGAATCTAATAAGGATGTTAAATAAACAGCCACATGATGGTTTTTAGCAGGTACAGGTGTGTAATTATATGTACTGCACCATCTGCTGAATAACTTGAAGCTATAATGGTAGTTCTTGTATGTGTTGACCGCTTTAGAATTTAAGACGAGATGTAGTAAACTTGGAGATTCTTCGGAACGTCTTACTCTTGTATTTCTCTCCATATTCCAACTTTGAACAAATCTTTCAGCTGTATTAAATTGAAAGACTTATATCATTTTCGCAGCCTTGAGTAAATAGTGCAACCCAATATTAATAGTAAACAAATCTCCTTTCCCATATTTATTTTATAGTGTATGTACAAATCTCCTTTCCAATATGTATTTTATAGTGTATGTACACATCTCCTTTCCAATACGTATTTTATAGTGTATGTACGACTGAATATAATTTTGATTCATGTAATCCATATAATTGAAAGCATAAACGAAAAATAAATCAAATTAAATTATTTGTCTTATCTTATTTAAAGCAGTAAGAAATAAATTATGGCAATATAATATTTCGACTGATTACCTTTTATCACCAAAACATACAGATATCACCATTCATCCTTTTATCCAATACAAATAACACGGATCAAGATTGCTTAAAATTGCTAAAAATAGATTTCATTCGTACAATTATGTATGATTTTGTCCGAAGCAGACCGGGAATCTATTGAATTTTGATTGTGCTTCTATTGTTCAATGGCACGATATTTTAGTGAAATAAACAATCTTATTGTGTGACGTCAATGTCGATCTGTGCTATTAAACATCATTGCAAGGAACCCGTGCATCACCGACACTGTGTCCCATGAAGCATGCGACCGATTTGTTAACCTATATATAATTTCTACCACAGCGGGTCAACAAAAAGCATTATCACAATACAACACTGACCTTCGTGCAGCACAGAGACATGTTCCGTTTAGCACCATTAGCACCTACATCAACAGTAAAGTTATCCGTCAACAAAAACCCTATGTTCCTAGATCAACATTCCTCAATGAGACAACTAATCATGAAGATTGCAGTCGCTTTAACCTATGCTATACATTAATAGTAAAAATACACGACTATTCTCCGACTGATTATTCTTAGGTTATTGAGCTTAATATTTCTTAATACTGCCATGTTCATACAAAGTGAACATGTTAGTCAATTGTTTACAAAAACAACTAGGCCATCCACATCTATTCTCGCTAGGTCTACTGTAAGGTATACCTTACATTCTAATACATATCCGTGCACCACGGTAACCGCGAAGCATGCAGCATGCTACCGGTTAAAACATTAGTCAATAGTTTACAAAAACAACTAGGCCATCCGCATCTATTGTCGCTAGGTCTACTGTAAGGTATACCTTATATTCTAATACATATCCGTGCACCACGGTAACCGCGAGGCATGCAGCATGCAACCGGTTAAAACATATATACAGTATATATATATATATCTTCGAAAGGAGCCTACTGCTACAACTCTTCATATAGCACCTTCTCATATAAGGATCTGCCTCTCCCCCTGATCAATTTTATTTCATCGATCCCACCTGCAGTGTTCTGTACATGCTGCAATAAGTAGCCTCCCTTACTTTATGGGATTTTAAAGGCGAATTGCCAGCACTTTACTATCGAATTTCTCTGTGCCAAAAATACATTTTTTGCATTTACCCTGTACAAAAAAAGTTTGCCCTGTTTTAAATTCTAGCACATCTATTACGAATGGTCTTTTGATATAATCTTTATCGAATATAATAGGCCAGAAAGCGGCGCTCGGTCATTTTGGAACTATTAGTGTCCCGTGACCGTTACATGCCAACAGATGCGAAATTGTTCTATTTACCAGACAAATCGGTGGTACTAACCAGTTATTTACTTTCCCCCAATTCTGTGTTAAAGCATCTACAGCTTCGCAGCCAAAATCATAATTTTTTTAATTAAATCGGGTCGTTTTCTTGTTTTCTGAATTAGCGAACCTATCTACATCATATGGCCCCCATAAACAATTCATGAATTCAATAAACGCACATGTAACTTCCCAGTCGTCAGTATGAACATATTTGCTAATGTTGTCCGCTATTGTATTTTGTTCCCTAGGAACCCACTGAATATCAAGATTGATATTCCATTTCAGACATAATTTGAAAATATCTAACGATTCCATCTGTAATTCAGCTTTAGTGCTACCCGCTGTTACAACCCTGAAGCAGTTTTGTGAGTCAGAAAACCATTTCACAGATTTGTTTTCCAGGATAGCCCCGTATGCATTTAAAGCTAAATGTATTGCCCTTATTTCACTAAAAGTGGAACTTTTTTGACTCTCTGTAATTGACCATTCTTTATGAAAAATCATATTTTCAATTTCTACCATAAATGCCCCACACCCGGACTGACTGGCATCTGAATAGATCAATATTTGTGGGCAACAATATGGCTTAAGATATCTGCAATTTACTATATCAACATTACTCTTCCAGAAGTTTAATTCTGTAATACAAGTGTCGTCACTTCGGATACAAAATCTGTTATCCCAATTCTGTCTACTTTCGATTGTGACATAAAGATATCGGGTCAAAAGACGTGCAATATTCCCTATAACTGGCATCATAGATATAATTTTTCCCGCACATTTGGCTAAACTTCTTGCACTAGTCTGGGGCAAATCTTTAAACAGGTCTTGTTGTGTGAGTTTGAAATATTTTATTCTTCTATCTAGGATAGTTAGGCTAAATGCTAAACTATTCCAAATAAGACCTGTCCATTCCAAGTTTTGCGTTGGAATCCAAATTGATTTTTCAGTATTAATAATAAAACCTGCCCTAACCAAACTATCCCTCACAAAATTAGAATCCTTTAAAGTTGTATCATAACTTTTATTTGTTCCCCAACCATCATCTAAGAACATCACCACTTTAACTGAATTGCTTCTCCAGTACTTAACCATTTCCCTCATAACCTTCGTGAAGATAAACGGACTTGAACTTAACCCAAAAGGTAGGACGGTGAAACAGTAAAATCTTCCCTCAACAGAAAATCCTAGAAACGTTTGATGTGCAGGAAGTACATCTATGTGATGGTACCCTTTAGACAAGTCCCATTTAAAACTGAATGAATCTTTTTCGAAGTATTCTAGGGCAAATTTCCAGTCTTCAAACGATATTTTTTCCTTCCAAACATATTTATTTGGCTTTCTAAGATCTAAAATTAACCTCTTTTTCCCTTCTTTATTGATTGAAACGCTCAATGGATTAACAATATAGGGTCTAAATTTGGTTTCTATGACTCGTTGCGTGCTTAACAATTCATATACAGATTCTTTTACAAATTCTAAATTTTCCATGGCTGATTTATTATTTTTGGAAATAGATTCCGGTGGCATTTCCAAGAACGGAATTTTATATCCTTCTCTTAAAATGTTCAAAATTTCACTATTTGTCCCAATATCAGACCAAAATTGTATGTTTTCTTTTAACCTTCCTTTAACATTTAAATCGTTCATATTTTTATTAATGCCAAATTCTTTTTCTTGAATTTCAAAAAATTCTTTATGCCACGAATATGTCTCTGGCGGAAATTCACATGAATGTGAAAAAGTATTAATAAAATACTTATCATGTATCTGTCCTGTTGAATCCTGGTCCCGAACTGGGATGTTCTCTCTTGACCTGCTGGCACTGTTGATTTGTGTTGGGGTTGTATTTAGGACACTCGTATCGATAATGTCCCCTGACGCCACACGCAAAACAGATTGCTTCGTACCGTGTTGAACGTGGTCCACGAAAAGCAAAATTCCCTCCCTCGTCTCCCTGTGTTGTAAGGCCTCTGAACTGTGAGTACGCCGCCATTGTTTGGGGGTTTGTAGCAGGAGGCATGAAATAAGGAGAATTGTTGTAAGCAACTTGATTAGATGACGATACTGTGGATGAAGGCTTGGAATTGCTAGTTTTCTGTTTTTTGACTGCTCTAAATTCAGCTTGTTTGAGCTTCTTTTCATCTTCACTACCGCCAAGTCGGTGGTGGGGTGATAAGAATCAACCGACTGCTCGTTACTTAGCAGAGGGGTAGGACACCCCCCCCCCCCCAAAATATAACCCACCTGTTGACCGTGGGTGGCGACCCGTGTCGTTGGAGAAGGGAGTCCTGGTGGTTGAGTGGCGTGGAGATCTGGTAGTTATCTCCACGTTGCAACACACCACTTTGGTCCGGACTTCAACTAGACGGGCGGTCAGATTTGGCCCGATCTGATCAATCGGTTTGTCACGCCAGCTATAAGAGATCCGATCTTATTATTCAGACAGTACCAGTACACTGTATCTTACTTACTTTTTATATTGTTCTACTTTAAAAAATATATAGATAGGGTCTTTTATGGCGGTGGCGCACGGGATAATCATGTATTTCAAAACGCTATATGGCTATACTCGTGCCACTTTTTAAGCGGAAAATAAGTGCGGCTCTTTGACTTTTTAGTTAAGGGGTTATGTCCGCTGGGTGGTATGGGGGGTCTGATGCGTTAGCTTTATATGAGTATGTATACCTTCTACGTATTCTTGGCATTTTGACTGTTGGATATCCACAGCAAAATGTCCCCTATTGGACTCCGAGGTGGGTGAGAAGCGTGGAAGATGAATTCTTAACGCCCATCATGGCATCACAAAACGCACAAACTACAAACAAACGCAAAAAAACAGAACATGAATCTGATACTGAGGAACCAGTGATCAACCAGTCCTTTCCTCGTTTTCTCATCATCGAATCGGAAGACGGGGAAAGGCCTGTTACAGATATGTCACCTTTTGTCATCCAGAAAACTATTCAATCCATCGCTGGACATGTCAAACAAATCAAAAAGTTAAAAAACAAAACTCTACTTATTGAAACTGAAAAGAAATCTCACTCTGACAATTTTTTAGCAATTAAACAAATTGTAAACACCAAAGTCAAATGTTACGCTCACACCTCTATGAATATCTCCAAAGGCGTCGTCAGGTGCCCGGATCTCTCCGGAGTACCTGAAGACGAAATTATTCACGAGCTTGCGCCACAGTTGGTAACTGCAGCTCGCCGAATAACCATAAAGAGGAATGATAACATTATTAATACAAATACTATCATACTCACATTTGCAACACCCGTCTTACCAAAAACAATAAAGGTGGCATATCTGCAATTGCATGTTGACGCCTACATCCCAAATCCGTTACGTTGCTACAACTGCCAAGCATTTGGGCACCACAACTCCAGGTGTACTAAAGAAGAACGTTGTGGTAAATGTGGCGAGTCTGCATTCAAGCATAACGAATCAGATTGTCCTAACGACCTCAAATGTACCAACTGCGGTCTAGGACATCACGCAAATTCAAAATCATGTGAAAAATTTAAAAAAGAAAAAGAAATCATAACAGTTAAATATACACAAAACATTCCCTTTCCAGAAGCAAGAAAATTGATTGAAGAAAAATATAAAATTTCAAGTCCGACCTCTTACGCATCTATTCTCAAAACAACAGCAACACACACAGAATGCAGGGATACGCAATACGAACCACAGCCAGAAATTCAAAATACAAAGAATACTTCCTCAGTATCAAATCCAAACAAAAGTCAACAAACATAACTTAACAAACCAAAATTAAACTTTTCATCTAATCAAACTTTTTCATTTAAATCAAACACAAAATCGGCAAGCTCTGGCAATGTCAAGAGCATGTCAATTTCTCAGGATTGGAAAGGGGGTTCTTCTAAGACTGTCGTGAGGCCTAATACTTCCTCGATTGGAAGGCCTAGTGCTGCTCCAACTAAGGAAGTTGGAAGGCCTAGTGCTTCTCCAACTACGGAGCACAAGGAGCAGCCAAAGGTGTCTAATGGCCCTATTGAGCTGCATAACAAATTCGAACAGCTCATGGACATTTCAGAGCCAGCAGCTGCACTGCCACTTCCATCCTCGCATGAAAAGTTAGTTGAGGTGCCACTTCAGCTGACTTCTTCCAGGGATTAGGATTCATCAGTGGAGATGTCGCTGCTTGAGTCTCCTAAGACCTCTCCTAAATCTAAGGCCAAAAATAAAAATTAAATTAAAAGTCGCCTTAACGATCAATAATGGGTAAAACTAATAAGATCATTCAATGGAATTGTCGAGGTTTGAAACCAAATTATGATAAAATCCGCTTAATTTTAAATGAACACAACCCTATTGCCTTTTGTCTTCAAGAAACATTCTTGAAGACAAGTGATAAGGAATCTTTTAAACAATACTCACTATACAATCATATCTTGTGATACCGGGGACAAGGCGACTGGTGGAGTTTCGATAATCGTTAATCGAAACATTCCTCACAGACCTGTTGCGTTGAAAACAAATTTGCAAGCTATTGCGGTCAGTGTTACTATGCACAGAGTCATAACAATATGTTCCTTATATTTACCACCTAGTTCTTCACTAGACACTAAAGATCTAAATCACCTAGTTGCACAATTGCCATCACCTTTTATACTCTTGTGCGATTTTAATACACACAACTACATCTGGGGTTGTAAAGATATAAACGATAAAGGCAAGAAAATTGAGGATTTCTTAGCCAAAAACAATTTATGTATTTTTAATAACAAGTCACATACTTATTTACATCCTGCTACAGGCTCTCATTCTTCCGTTGATTTAACAATATGCGATCCAACGCTTTTGATGGATTTTTCGTGGAGTGTTGGAGACGACCTCTGTGGAAGTGACCACTTCCCCATATTTCTTGAAAATATCGGCCCTCCACTTCTCGAAAAAATGCAACGATGGAAACTTCGCAAAGCTGATTTGACTACGTTTCAATCTCTTTGCGAGGAACAATTAAAGCCTTCCGTTTTCGAGGATGTCGAAGACGCAACTGGCGCCAACGAGGCACAACAGACAATCTCATTCGATTTGAATCATTTATTAGGTAAGCTTTCGTAAAAAAAGAACATCTAGTCGCTGTATTTTTTGACTTGGAGAAAGCTTATGATACTGCATGGAAGTATGGTATTATGAATGATCTTTATGACCTTGGTCTTAGAGGCCGATTACCCATTTTTATAGAGAAATTCTTAGATGATAGACAATTTCGAGTCCGAATGGGTTCAACCCTCTCTGATAATCATGAACAGGAGATGGGTGTTCCACAGGGCAGCATACTCTCTGTCACACTTTTTAATATAAAGATTAACAGTATAGTAAAATGCATCAATCCAGGTGTGCATTGTTCGCTATATGTTGACGACTTTGTTATATGTTATCGTGCAAAAAGCATGAATACTATCGAGAGACAATTACAACAATGTCTCAATAAACTTCATACCTGGTCTGATGAAAATGGTTTTACATTTTCTAAATCTAAAACTAATTGTATGCACTTTTGTCAACTTCGTAAACATCATGAAGACCCTCATCTAACACTGGATGGGTCACCAATACCAGTAGTGGATGAGACAAAATTCCTTGGTCAAATTTTCGACCGTAAATTAACGTTTATACCACACCTTAAATACTTAAAGGCCAAATGTCTTAAGGCTCTTGACTTACTTAAAGTTGTTGCAAACACTAATTGGGGAGCAGATCGAAAAGTCCTCTTGCGACTTTACAGATCTCTTATCAGATCCAAGCTGGACTACGGCTCGATAGTATATGGATCGACTCGCTAGTCGTACTTGCAGATGCTCGACCCTATACATAATCAAGGATTACGACTCGCCTTAGGTGCCTTTTGTACATCACCAGCCGAAAGTCTATATGTTGAAGCTAATGAATCATCACTGTCTCATAGACGAGACAAATAAGCTCTTCAATACGCCATTACATTAAAGTCTAACCCTTCAAACCCAACTTTCGATAATGTTTTTAATCCTAGTTGTGAACCTCTTTTTGATCGAAAACCGAAGGCCATTCGACCATTTGGTCTTCGTATTAAACCAAAATTAAGAGACACTGAAATCGACCTAAATTTGATTGCCAAGTACAAAGTACCACAAATTCCACCGTGGACTTTGGAAACTCCAACAATTATTTTTGATCTTTGTAATTATAACAAATCCAGTACAGACCCTACTGTCTTTCAAAGCAAATTTGATGAAATTAAATCGAAATACAGTGACTTTCAACATATCTTCACAGATGGCTCTAAAGATGGAGATAAGGTAGCTGCAGCAGCTGTTCACAAACACAGCATAAAGAACCGCCTGCCTGACAAGGCCTCTATCTTTTCAGCTGAACTTAAGGCAATTGAACTCGCCTTAAATTATATTCAGGAATCTGATGATGACCATTTTGTAATCTTTTCTGATTCTCTTTCATCTCTTCAGGCACTGGGTAATATGAAACATGATAACCCAGAAAGTACAATTCTCTTATAATTGATAATGCTATTATTTTCTGCTGGCTTCCAAGCCATGTAGGAATACGAGGTAATGATAGAGCTGATAGTGCTGCTAAGGCAGCATTATATTTACATATATCTAATACCAAATTGCCTTATACTGGTTTTAAAAGTTGTATTAACACATATATTCGTAACTCTTGGCAAACCGCTTGGGATTTGTCAGTTAACAGTTAACAGTAAACTCCATCCAATTAAACCGTTACTCGGAGAATGGCGTTCTTCTAGTAGAGCCATTCGACGAGAGAAAGTTGTCCTAGCCCGGTGCAGGATAGGGCATACACGTTATACTCTTTCATATTTATTACAAGGTTAGCAATTATCAGAATGTATACCCTGCTTTGCACCGTTAACGGTCAAACACATCTTATTGGAATGTGTAGACTTTGATCCTATGCGTCAAAGGTACTACAATGTTAATACTATGAAAGAGTTATTTGATACTGTAGATTTTAGTCTTGTTTTGGATTTCCTAAACGAGATCAGACTATATAAATCATTATAATGTGTTTTTATATGTATTTACTTGTTTATAAACCCGTTGACGGGCATTCGTTGATTTACATAAATCGTTTATATTACACCTTATCATCCCTTATTTTTTAATAGTTTTATCTTTATATATTTACATTAATTTTTAATTAATACTTCATTTCTTCATTGTTCATCAATTTTTGCGCACAATATGACCTATTTATGTGTCGACGTGCCGTAAAACACCATTCATTCATTCATTTATCTTCACTATCATTACCGCACAGACTGGGTTTCTCGTATTCTTTAACAGTGTTCCAGCCTCCGGGAGAACTATCTGCGACCTTAATCAGTTTATTTCGTTTTTTCAATTTCCCTACCAATTCTAAAGCACTATTAGCAGCAAAACTCTCTGGGATTTTATTCACTAAGCCTTCCAAGCCTTCCTGTATTTCAAGATTGAATTCAAATTGTATGCGATGTGAATTAGAGCTAAATTTGTATTTAGACTCCGTAATATTTTTCGTTTTTACGTTTATGTCATTTCTCAGATCTTTTAAATGTACATCAAGATATTCTCTGAATAAACCGAAAGCCTGAAATGCTTCGTTATTGGTCGCGTCCCCCGGGGACTTACCTCTGTTATGCACCGAAGTCCCACAAGCTTCCTCTTCCCGAGTTGATTGTCCCTGTTCCGACTCCATAGGAAACGCCCAAGAAACCAGGTAATTCAAAACGTTGTAAACTGCAACACGCTACTTTGCCTGTCATATCTCGAATGATTGAACGCAGTACACTGTGTACTCACTTTGCACGTGCATTCACTTTGCACGTGCATAAGTGAGATACACGACTATTTTACCAGGTAAAACAGGTAAAATCTAGTCGGAACCAGATAATATACTTAAAGCTACATTATCTTTACAGACGTGATCTAAAATCACGTACAAAAAAATTATAACCATAAACAATAATAAATATATACATGTACCGATTAAAAAGTGTGCTTTGCTCACTGGTTCTTAAAATACCCATGATTAAATAATATGAATTATGAGTTGGCAACTCTTAATTCGACGTATCAGTTTTGGGGTTTGGCCTGGCTGATTAAAGCCGTTTATTTTGTCTCTATAGTGTTTGAATTGTCAAAATAGGTACATTATATATATACCTCGTCGTCAGCAGGTTTGGAAACGGTCTACATTTGTTGTAAAATGTGCCTGATGATGGCGGGATATGGACTTTGATTATGTCGGAAACGTTGGTAGAAAAATATTAACTGAATAAGAAATAGTGTTTGATACATGTTGATTCATTTGGTGGGTTGATTTATTTAGGATGAGTACCAACTGTTTACATTTATAGAAATATTTGCCTGCCAAGTTTCATTGGTGGAGGAATTCTGGATACCCAAAGAGAATCACCTGCTTTCAAAAAGTGGCATGAATTTCTATCCGAGACATGACCCACGACCGCAGAGGTGAGTTGGTCAAATTGTATTCACCTTTACAATCAGACATTTCTCTACAACTTGACAGATGAGACCATTTTTAAAACTGCATCGGTATGAACATACGTTTATATACAAAATGTTCTGAAACATACGGTTCTAGTAACAATAAATGGTTGTGTACCATTATATTTCGAGAAGCGTCTCCGATTAG
Source organism: Cyrtodaria siliqua (assembly GCA_037043455.1). Classification (NCBI taxonomy): domain Eukaryota; kingdom Metazoa; phylum Mollusca; class Bivalvia; order Adapedonta; family Hiatellidae; genus Cyrtodaria; species Cyrtodaria siliqua. The sequence continues at coordinate 176,623 of JAWPHD010001622.1, forward strand.
CTTCATAGCTAGAGCACCGATTTTACCTTAATGCAATATAATATTTACAAGAATAAACAGAAACAAAGAATACGACACCACAAAGGTAGACAATAAAAGTCCAGTATTGGAACGGTCAATGGCAAAACGACGGCGGTTTTTAACTAGGTTTTAGGGTGAACCAAAACTATCACCCCTACCTCATTGTGATTCCAATTAAGCATTGACTGCGTTTTTAGCAGTTTATATCCACTCCATCAAGACAAAACCCGTATCCTAGGTCAATGGATAGTAGACCAACCTTAATTTATTTATTTAGGGTCGGTAAATACAAAACTTTTAAAGTTCCACTAAAGTTTACTCACAATCCGAACAGCTTCGTCACTTTCAGTAACAGTGAACGTTTACCAGTCAAGGAGTTTACGAATCAGTATATTTATTTCTACTTGTCCTTTGGGATCAACGAGCCAAAGCCCAATATAGGTGGTGTTGACGTAGAATACCGCTTAACCCACTGCTAGTGACTTGACAGGTGTTGCTTATTACATTACCTCTCAGTAACAACTCAATACAACCGAGACTGCTACGTTATTCTCTTGGATGTGTTTGTTACTTCCAAAGGATCTCCCTTAGCAGTATTTATTGAAAGCAATCGGAATTATTCACGGAAACTTATTTCTATGTTACAGAAATGTGAAGTCAACAAATTGCAAAAATGTATAATAGATTAAAATGCTATATATACACACTTACCTACACATTTTATGTCGCAAACAAGACCGTATTATAAAAATGAAAATCTAGTTTTGCAACATCTGACTATGCAAATGGTGTATGATCGAGGATGAAGAAATGGACTGATACTATATAACAACTCTTGTTGGTCATGTAGCGTATGTCTTTAATCGGCGTTTTTAAATTTCCATTGCAGTGCCACTTTTAAAAGATTAGAGAATGTTCTGTGGTAGATAAAATAATAGTCTTCTAATCTTCAGGCGGAGCTTTCTGACTGTAACCTAACCCTAACTAGCCATAACACTTCTAAAACAACTTAAACTGAACCCTAGCCTCGTAGTTATGACTCTGAATGTGCGAAGGTTGACGTAATCCAGAACGACGATTGTAAAATATTCATCCAGAGTTTACCTTGTGGATATCACTTAGCCCAGTAAGACGTTTGTAAATTACGCAGCCAGAGTGTATCTTGTGGATATCACTTAACCCAGTAAGACGCCAGAGTTTGCCTTGTGGATATCACTTAACCCAGTAAGACGATTGTAAAATATTCAGCCAGAGTTTACCTTGTGGATATCACCTAACCCAGTAAGACGTTTGTAAAATATTCAGCCAGAGTGTATCTTGTGGATATCACTTAACCCAGTAAGACGCCAGAGTTTGCCTTGTGGATATCACTTAACCCAGTAAGACGATTGTAAAATATTCAGCCAGAGTTTACCTTGTGGATATCACCTAACCCAGTAAGACGTTTGTAAAATATTCAGCCAGAGTGTATCTTGTGGATATCACTTAACCCACTAAGACGATTGCAAAATATTCTGCCAGAGCCACTTAATTCAGTAAGACGGGTGTAAAATATTCAGCCAGAGTTTACCTCGTGGATATCACTTTTGTAAAATATTCAGCCAGAGTGTATCTTGTGGATATCACTTAACCAAAAACGACGATTGTAAAATATTCAGCCAGAGTTTACCTGGTGGATATCACTTAACCCAGTATAAGTCTCTGGCATTCTCCCAGGACGTCACGTGATTTCAAACCACGATGATTATGGAACTGTTTGAAGATGTTATGGTTATTTGTAATATTCAACGCAATATAACATCCAAACCATTTCAAGGGAGAACCATACTTATGGATCAACAATTCTAGTCATGCGCAAATAATCTTCTAAATGATAAATACGGAAAGCGTTAAATTAATATCTCTTAACATGTTTAAGACATATACTGCTACCAGTCACAACATATGTCTCGTGATATATTTCATCTGTGGTTACAACCAAAGGTTGACATAGTTATGATTTATTATTAACAAATACAAATGTCTCTGATTATCGTAGATATGTGTTATTGTTATTTTTACATCCTACAGGGATTGTATGACATTCATTGATCCAGTTTTCTTTAAACACGTGTGTTTCATATACCGTGTTGAAGGTTTTGTGCTCATCGACATTTTGGCCCATTTTATTAGGGTTTTCCTTAACTTTCCTCATTATCTTGCATTAGACACTGACGTGAGTTTTGGACCTCTTTTAACAGTCCGTAAGTTTACTAATATTATTTCTTATGGATCTTTGATACGATTCTATTTCGTATCTCTAATAAATCCTTATTGGCCCTTATTTCGCTTTCACAGAATGGTATTACTCTCCATAAAAACAATTATGAGTCTTTTAGCTAAAACTTTAAAAATAAATCTTTCACCTCTTCGGTTACACTCTGCGTCATCAATACAAATTCCACAAAATAACTCTTCATTTCTTAGAACTAAACCATATGTACGCCTTACACCTTTAAATCTTCATTCGGCAACCTCGTTTCATGTTCCTTCTAATAATATTACTAGGATTTTTAATAATGGCTCAAAAGTTTTCGTAACTCCTCTAGGATCACCTGTTTTGAGGAAATACCATGTAAAGTCTCCTTTCAGAAATCATTTAGTTCATTCAAGACGCAGGGTGTTTCCCTCTATTTATAAGTGCAATGCTAAGAGGTGCAGTTGTTGCAATTTTTTATCGTGCAAGTCCACCATTAAATCAGCTGTTAATGGTAGATTGTTTAATGTATGTCTAGCTTCAAATGTTGATTGACGTACTTCTCACGTCATTTATGTTCTGACTTGAAATGCACCACTTTGCGGTATACAATATGTTGGACAAACATGTCGATCCTTAAAAGTTCGATTTCGTGAACACAAATATAATGCAAGTAATCCTAAAAAGTTAAAAAATTACTTGTACCAACACTTTCGTCAGTCAGGTCATAATTTTAATTACGTAACTGTTCAACCAGTTGAATATTTATTTTTTGATAATGATGCTACTAAAAGCTTCAAAATAAAAGCTAGACACATTGCAGAACTTAAGTGGATGAAAAACTTACAGACGCCTTATCCACTCGGCCTTAATGACAATATTTACCAAGAAGGAAATATTTCTAAAGATCCTAATATTGACATTTTTTCTATATTTTCTATTCGAAAGCGTAAATCTAGGTCTCATGGTCTTAGGCGTAATGGTAACATCAAACGTAAATCGCGTGTAATTATTTCTGTCGCTGATTTACATACTATTTTTAAACAGTCTGGAAAGCACTCTATGCTTTCACGGCTTACATCTTTGTCTATTTCTTCACTGAAGTTGATCGACGAGGAAGCCAACAAAATTTTCATTCGTACAGATCCCTTGTATAACACTGCTTCCATAGTTCAAAGCTACACACAACATGTTCTCCGACCCCATATTGACAAGGAGTCTGATCACGTCAGGCATTTTCTAAAACTACTATATATTAATAAAGGTATTGATTTCATTGACATGCCTAGTATTTTTCGGGATACTCGTGTAGTTGATTCTATCCCAAAATATTTCAAAAATTCCGAAAGTCCTGTAATTTGTTATAAGTATAAAAAGCCTATTAGAAATATTATTTTCAACTACAACAAAATAGTTTCTGACCTTAATATAGTACTTAATACTCCTAAGGAATGTGAATGCAACACATCAACATTTTGCTATGCTCCAGCAGGTCATGTCATCACTGGTAATTTTGATATTGTTGATAAACGTATTCGGCATTTGTTTTCGAAAGGTCCTAAATATAGATTACCTTCAACTATTGATTTTAATGCCTGTCGTGCCCAGATCGCCCACTCCATTGAAGATTTTAGTAAAAAATGGTGTCGTAGAGAACATGCGGACCCAAACTCGCTTTCTACTTGGAAAAAGTCTATTCTTAAAATTATAGATACACGTATTAACTTTTATAATGCTAACCCCTCTTTACTACCTCCGAGACCTAGGTTTTCCTTTCGTAATCTAAAATCGGGAATTCAGGAATTTCATAATAAATTTGTTTTAGTTCCTGCAGATAAAGCAGCTAATAATGTAATTATTGTTTGACGCCTACATTACGTCAATGTTTTATCTCTGGAACTCGGCAGCACCAATTCGTATACTCCAGTTAATTCTACTGAGGATGATGTTGTTTCCGCACATATCACTCGATGCACTACTTTCAAGGCTGGTGTAAGCGATAAGCAAAATAAACTGCCTACCATGTACTGGATTCCTAAATTACATAAAAATCCATATAAGGCTCGCTTTATTTCTAATTCTAGTGCCTGCACGACAACAAACATCTCCAAACTTTTAACTTCTTGTCTTACTGCCGTTAAAGATCACGTTAAACTATATTGTGATAAAACTTATGAAAACTCTGGGATTAATTTATTTTGGTCTATAAAAAATTCAGGAGACGTTCTTGATAAAATTTTCAATAAAGGTCAAGTTTCATCATTAAGTACCTATGCCTTTTCTACACTATATACAACCTTACCACATCATCTTATTAAAGACAAGCTAATTTCTCTTATTCCAAAAACATTCGCTAGAGAAAGTACTACATTTTTGGCATGTAATAATATTAAAGCGTTTTTCACTAACGGCAGTTTAGACAATTATACTATGTGGACTTGCTATGAAGTTTGTGAAGCACTCATCTTCCTATTAGATACTATTTTCGTCAGGTATGGTACCACCGTTTATAGACGAATTGTTGGTATCCCTATGGGTACGAACTGTGCACCACTTGTCGCAGATTTGTTTTTATTTTGCTATGAAAGGGATTTCATGTTGAGTCTTTCACCAGATAACCAGGCAGATATTATTGAAGCTTTTAATGACACCTCTCGGTATCTGGATGACATACTGAACATTGACAACCCTTTCTTTCAAACTATGGTTCATAATATTTATCCTAAAGAACTTCGGCTTAATAAAGAAAATATATCTGATAATAACGCTTCTTTTCTTGATTTAGATATCTCGATTGAAAATGGTAAAATAATTAGCAAAATCTATGACAAGAGAGATGATTTCAATTTTGACATTGTTAATTATCCCCACTTGGATGGGGATGTTCCCCGAGCAACTTATTATGGGGTGTATCTGTCTCAACTTATTCGTTTTTCTAGAGCTTGTACTCGAGTTGAGGACTTTAATATTCGTAATCTTTGTATAACTAAAAAGTTACTCAATCAGGGTTACCGTTACCATAAACTTCGTAAAACCTTTGCAAAATTTTATTATCGTAACCCTGATCTTCTTTCCAAATATAAAAGTAATTTAAGGACTCTTCTGCGACAAGGACTATCACAACCTGACTTCTATGGTGATGTGATTTATAAACTTCGTAAGATTCTTGGTCATGATCACTTTCATACTATCTTTGTTAAACTTGTTAAAAAGTTTATCAAAAGAGGTTATGACCCTATCATTTTGCAACGTACTGCATGCTTGGTGGTGGACCCTTTTACAGTTCGCCACTATGCTTTCCTCTTTAATTGTACGATGACCGGACAGGCTGTGGACCCTGTGAAGACGCCTAACTAAAGCCCATTGGGACGGTGGCGTTTGATGTTTGTCCATGATCTTTCTTGTCGTGCCCTTAATGGTTTATTCTCTTACTGCTCTGGCTTCTGCAAAGTCATTGAGTACCTTCATTGTGGCTTTCTAGGCTATTGTTTTTTTGTATTATATTTACACGAGCATATTTGTGTTTTACTTTTATTGCCTATTGATGCTGCCTTGTTGGTTAGAGATTAGATCATGGCGGGGATTTCTTTATTTACACTGTCCTGTTTTAATGGGATGACAGTAGGGTAAGTGTGAGGTTTGGTGCACCCTAGAACCGGTTTAAACCCCCAGTGGCTTACTTTGCCACTGACCGTTCCAAGGCGGTAGCCCTATTGTCAACCCTTTTGTGTTTGTGATGTCGTTTGTATTTTTTATTACTTTTGTCTTTTCGTTTGTCTGTTTGCATGTTTGTTTTTGTGTTTTGTGGTTGACTGTCGTCCTTGAATGCTGCTTTCCCTTTTTTATGTTCTCCGATTAACACCGTAGCCTAGTTCGACAGGTTCTAGTTGGTAGAATTAGTCTGATAACATACTGGTTTAATACAATATAAAACATATTAGGGTGTAAACGTACCTTGTCCCTGGCAGAATTCTCCCGGAAATGTATCCCATGACCCTTCGTATTGTAGATGTTTGTTTCTGCTTGTAAAATTATACAACGATACTACCAAGTCTTTTGGATTTCGTAAACAATATATAACATTTGATCGCATGTTCCGGAAGTTGGTTAAAGCACAGGCGCGAAGCAAATATTCTTGGCGACGGAATGGCGTCTGTATCAGTTGCAGGTATGATGTCCTAAAATGTAACCCAACAGCATTATGTGTAACAATGTTACAGTTATACTAGATATGAAAATCGACAAGAAATGTAGCATTCAAGGACGACAGTGAACTAAAAACACACAGAAACAAACAACAACTACAAACAAAGATGAATAAAAGGCAAGCAATGGCATCACAAACATAAAAGGGTTGACAATAGGGCTACCGCCTTGGAACGGTATGTGGCAAAAAAAGGACGCTGTGGGAACACGTTAAAAGTAATATTTTCAAAAATAAAGGTAACAACCAATCTAAATACAATTTTAGATCAACGAAATTGACATAAAAATGGTTTTAACTGATTCTGGTTCTGCAACAAAATATTAAATGTTTTATCCAAAGTCCTCATCTTTAATCTTGTGCAAAATGCGTAATTTTGGGGCAAAAACACGTAGAATAACAAAAATGTGGATTTGTTTAATCATACCTGTGACCTGTTATTAGAAATATATTTGTTTTGTTTTTGTTTTTGTTGTTTTTGTAGTGTGTTTTTTTATGTTCTTAGCTAAAATGTATCTCCTTATTTTAATAATATAAATCAGCGCTTTATTGTTTGAGGGCTTCCAATTGTTTCTTAATAATTAAGTTCATGTTAAATATATACCAAACCAAACTATGATTTTTTTACTATATTTTATCTATTCATCACAGATGGATTAAGCAAATAAGCATATGCAATTAGAAATAAATAAGTTTCACATCTATACTTCCTTTCAAATCCAAACACAAATTCGTACTCGCAAAACAAGGCTGGCTTGTATCAGAAAAATTAGCTCAATCGGATTTTCAAAATAGCGTTTACCATGGATAATTTGTAATTTTTCCTCTCTTTATGAAATGTTTTCAGAATTTTTTCCCTCATTGATCAGCATAGTAAATTATTTATATTTGTCTATTCGCAAAGTTTTACAAATGGTAATCCTATACCTGTAGAGCGTTTATCGGCTCTATTTGGGTTTTATTTTTTCTGTAAATGACAATTATTACTTTTTTCTGGAAAAAAATGTCATTGTTGTGCTTGTTCCTTACAGTTTGTTTCAATAAAATATAAGTTTCACGTTTTGTCAGTATTCCTTTCCTTCCCTTACTTCATTAAAAAAAATTGATATAAGGCCAATAGTCCAATAAGTTCCCGTTTTCCATGTTCCTCGTCCTTCCTGATCTCACACTTCCTGATTACTTGCAAATTTCCACACGACAAAATTCCAGCATTTCCTTTATCTCCGTTCGAAAGTGTCTGCCCTTTCAACATTTCCTGTCCGACCAAGTGGGCATTCTACTCCTACTGGTTCCAAATCTACATTTCATACAATTTTTGCCACCACTCTACCATCAAATACATATACCCATTGCTGCGCATATGCTTTTCATGGAACAATTCTTCATGTGTGAACCCATTCAATCCATCCAAGATTATCGACATTCAGTACTTTAAGTACTTTGATTTTAATTGTTAACATGTTTCAACCTCAAAATAAGTACACTTTCAAGTGGATTTGTGGATTGAGTTTTAGACTTTTAATAGGGTACGTTATAAATAGTACAATACAAAGCATAAATGTGATATTTACATACAAATTATATTTTAAAATGTTTTTCCGAGAAATAAGTAATTGTACCCTTATTTTCACCATTTTATCCCAAAACTGGTATTAATTTCCACCTGTATTTCTATTCCAATTAAAAAACGTGCATGTGTACCATGTAATTGTATATAAGACACCGCTGTTGCACGCTTGAAACCGGAAACGTCCCGAAATTGGATATTTATTTCGTATTGGACGCTTGAACCGTCCCGAAACAGATATTTGTATTGGACGTTAAGGGTAAGGTAACTCTGATTTAAAATACCGTCTTTTGAGAATCACGTGAAGTCATAGTAGCGTTTGATTTGTGTGAACGCTTAAATTGTATCTCGACCGTATAGGGTAAGATGGCAATACATTGTCCCCATAAATGGTGGGTATCATTGTCCGGTATGCAGGAAAAAACTATATTTTGTCTCCGTGGCCGAGGGGTTAACGACGTTGCGTTGTAAACCTTCCCGCCTCTCACCACTGCAGGTTCGAATCCCACTAGGAGCTCGACTTGTAAGTGAGGAAGTATCGATTCTTACGGAGGTGTACATTACTGTTTTTACCCAGGAAAAGTGGGTGGTCTGCCTCCACCACAAAAAAAATTCCGGCCGTCATATTTAACCTTACGTGTGTTGAAAATGACATAAAAAATCCAAACAAACAAATCTAGTAATATCAGTATGCTTATATACTGTTTGTTTTTACATTATTGGTATTTTCTAAACATAAAAATATTTCAAACCTAACCTTTAGCTGATGTTTATTTTCTGTTGAACTTGTTTTTATCTATAAGACATATACTTGTATTGGACTCGACGCCGTAGGCCAATACAGGTTTTCACCACAACATTGACTTGTACAATAAACATCCATATTGTACAGTTAACTGTAGAATGACTTTATAATACATATATTTGTTCAAAGTGACCATACTGTTCCTATGATCAAACATGGGACTCTGGGTAGGTGCCTGATTCCTTCGTATATACTTGTATATACAAAGTCACATATTGAGCATTCGTCAAAATAACAAACAGATCAATTAAACAAAAGATGCATCAGGGGTTATGCTACTACTACTACTACTACTACTACTATTACTACTACTACTACTACTACTACTACTAATAATAATAATAATAAAAAAAAAAAAAATGATAATAATAATAATAATAATGATAATAAAAATAATAATAATAATGATAATAATAATAATTGCATTTACATGTTTTAATTAAGAAATAATAAATACATACCTGTATTTTATCAGTGAATTGTATTTAGGCGTTCGGATGCATCGTAATTAAATCACGAGTGCGTTATTTCGATTCTAACATAACAATAACCCCATTGTTTACGCTATTGTAGGGGCACTATATATTATCTCGAAGGTCAAGGTAATCAGGCTGCTATGTTTAGAGGATGTTCTATTGGGCGCACCCGTATGCAAAGTTCTGCGCGGTACAGTATGTTTAAATACACTAGTAGTCACGTGACAAACAATTAAGTCATAGCTTAGGTCATATAGCTTGCGCTGTATGACGTCTGACGTTCTCAGCTTGTTCAAGATGCTTATTAATGTTATGTGTACGGATGCATATGATGGGTTTATAAAAGTTTGGGAGCATGGCAAGTTTGTTGTAATTAACATTTCATTAAAATTACTGTTGAGTTTGTCTTTACCAAGTGACGTCATGTAACGTGGCGCTTCCAACGGATGAAATATACGCGGAGAATTAATGGAACAGCCGTATTTTATCGTAGAATAACATACAGTTGTCTCTCTTCTTTGTGTATATGAAAGACTGCGCAGGTCGTGTTAGAATTTACATACCTGTATTTTGTTGGTGAATAAAATACAGTTAGGGGTTCGGATGCGTAGTAATTAAATCACAAGTGCGTTAGCACGAGTGACTTAATTACTCGCATCCGAACGTATTTATTATTTCGATTCTTACACAACAATAACCCCATTCTTTACACTATTGTGGGGGCACTATATATTATCTCTGAGGTCAAGGTAATCACCCTGCTATGTTTACAGGCTGTTCCATTGGGCGCCCCCGTATGCAAAGTTCTGCACGGTACAGCAATTCGTGTTAGAATCATATTTATTAAAGTAATATACTGATAAGGTATATAAATATATTTTAATGTCACATTGTCCCATGTCCAGAACATGAGAACATCTGTCACATCTTTTAAAAGGACTAAAAATAATCATTTCCGAAGACCGTTTTAGAATAAATGACCAGTTTATGGTATTGCTAGTAATGACATTGGCATATTTGAATGTTAATTATGTAAATAGTGGGCATTAATATACCTTTATTAAGAAATGAGGAGATAAAGACACGTTGGTTTTCCTTTATATCCGTCAAGCAAAAGGTTGAGCCACAAATCTTTCCAGCAGTAATGAAGGACGCGTCAGTATTATAATCAACAACTAAAACCAAAATATTCCTACTTGTCCCAGTGCCTGCTTTACGCATGGACGGTAACGAAAATACACCTACTTTGTCCAAATTCCTACTTTGCGCAAGGACGATTCCGGAATTGAAATATGAGTGTGTGCGTGCGTCCTTTTTATTCATATATGCACGACGCTGCTTCTAAATTACCTTATTCACTTTCCCATAACATGTGCGTGCGTACATGCGTGCGTGCGCGCGCATATGTGTACGTGCGTACATGCGTGTGTGTTCTTTATTCGTATATTCAGGACGCTGCTTCTAAATTACCTCTTTACATATTCATGTAATTCGAATATATTTGTAACGTATCTTTACATTAATGTTAACGTATTTGTTTTGATAAGAGGTGTATTTTATGCAAGATCAGTAGTGGTGACATGGATTTGATACACTGTTATCTGTTTGTTAAGTAACACTTGTTTTAATTTTAAAGGGAGTAGAGGAGATCTTGAAGAGTAATTTGGTGACAATGCTTCAGGTTCATATGAAAGTTTCACATGCATTAAATGAGCCGCATGCTAGAATATTGATAATCATGTGCTCGACGACTCGCATGTTTTTTGTTGTTCTATCATACATGTAAAAAAATATTGGGTTCATATTGCCAGCAATCGGACGTTTCATAGGGGCCTAGTTGAGTGCATATGCGCATTGAATATGCAACTCAAACATATTAGGATGGATGTATTCGTATTAGGATTATCACCCATATTATTACAGATCTCCCCCGGTCCCTTTAACTGTTCTGTATCATGTTGAAGTTATCATCGGTTATATACATCAATCTGCATCTTCTAACAATTACATGTAATTTATTTATCAGTATATTGTTATTATATATGGATATTTATTTATTTTATATATGGTAATGTCCGCTGGGTGGTATGGGGTCTGATGCGTTAGTTTTATATGAGTATACTCTTCACGTATTCTTGGCATTTGTCTGTCGGATATCCACAGCAAATGTCCCCTTGTTGGACTCCGAGGTGGGTGAAAAGCGTGGAGAATGAATATCAATTCCCCATCATAGGACCCAAACACGCATAAAAAACTACTCCTGGTATTAAACGATTTCAAGAAGAATCCGAATCTGAATCTGATGATGAAGTTATGTCTCAATTAAAATAGGCCTCGTTTTCTGAATATTATGTCTCTAGAGGATGAAAAGCCTATCACTAGACTCTCTCCTTTTGCCATTTCCAAGGCTTTACTTGGCATCGCCGGTGAGCCAAGGAGTGCTAAAAAACTCAATAATGGAAAAGTTCTTGTTGAGTGTGCCAAAAAAGCACACTCTGACAATCTACTTAAAATTCAAACTTTCGTAAACATGTGTATTGAGATTAGTCGTCAAATTCTCTCAATTTTTCAAAGGGTGTAGTACGCTCCAGGGAACTGGAGCACTGCACTCTTGAAGAAATGACTCACAATCTTAAATCTCAAGGTGTGACTGAGGTAACGCGCATCAGTACGAGGCGGGGTGGCAAACCCACTCCTACCAATACGTATGTGCTTACTTTCAGCACACAAAATCTGCCAAAGACCATCAAGATTGGATATATCATATTTACCCGTTTATTCCAAACCCTCTTCGATGTCAATTATTTCATCACCATAGAGAACGATGCAAGCGAGCTGCTCCTGTCTGTGCCCTTTGCGGCCAGGAGGGTCATAGCAACTTCTCGATTTGCAAAATTCCCGCCTCTTACTGCAAGGGGACCCACAGGACTTTCTCTAGGGATTGTCCGAAGTGGAAGCACGAGAGGGAAATACAGAAGGCTTAGATTTAAAACAACATTTCTTTTCCTGAAGCTAGAAAGTTTGTTGAGAGCCTTACTCCGCCCACTCCATCTGGCAAATCATATGCCGATGCGAGTAGGGTTGAGAAACCATCTACCAGATCAATCGCGGCGCAGACCGTGTTGACCTGGCCAATAGACTCCGACAGGTTTACTACTATTCCACTCTCTGTTCAGAATTGCTTTAAAACATTTTAGCCTCACAAACTGTGGTCCTCTTAAATAAGCCTCCTGTGGCTCCCAAACCTCTTGTGGCTTCCAAGCCTAACACTCCTTCAACTATATTCTCAACAACTCCTACATCTACTGCATCTACTTCATCTATTTCTAAATCGACGGACTCTGGTGCAACCAAGAGTCCACCAAACCCGACGAACTCTTCCAAAGGTTCGTCAAATCCGACGCAGAACTGGTGCCACGGACGTGACAGAAAGCAGTATGAAAACTTCCGGGTTAGGGAAGCAGTCAAAAGGATCTGATGATCCGATTGTACTTCATAACAGATTTGGAGACTTGGAGATGAAGGTTGATCCAGCACATCTGGAATTCCAAAGTCTCCAAGGTCTGCCGACCCCAAAGGTCGTAAATCCGTACTTTCGCCTTAGTGATATCAAAATCAAATGAGGTCATTCAATGGAACTGCCGAAGTTTAAAATGTAATTATGAAGAAATCAGCTTACTTTTAAATAAACACATCTCTGTTGCATTTTGTCTTCAAGAAACGTTCTTGAAAACTAGTGATAAGATATCTTTTAAAAACTATTGTATAACTATATTTGTGGTACAGGTGATAAAGCTGCTTGCGAATCGAAACATTCCTCACAGAACTGTTGCGTTGACAACTGGTTTGAAAGCTGTTGCGGTCAGTGTTACAATGCACACAATTATAACAATATGCTCCTTATATTTACCGCCCAGTTCTTCACTAGACCTTAAAGATCTAAATCACCTAGTTGCTCAGTTACCATCACCTTTTATACTCTTGTGTGATTTTAATGCACACAATTGGGGTAAATGATAAAGGCAAGAGAGTTGAGGATTTCTTAGCCAAAAACAATTTATGTCTTTTTAATGATAACAAATCACATACTTATTTACATCAAGCTACAGGCTCTCATTCTTCCATTGATTTAACAATATGCGATCCAACGCTCTTGATGGATTTTTCGTGGAGTGTTGGTGACGACCTATGTGGAAATGACCACTTCCCCTTACTTCTTGCAAATATCGGCCCTCCACTTCTCGAAAAATGCAACGATGGAAACTTCGCAAAGCTGATTAGGATACGTTTCAATCTCTTTGTGAGGAACAATTAAAGCCTTCCGTTTTCGAGGATGTCGAAGACACTACTACTCCTTTTACCAAAACCCTTCATGATGTAGCTGATCAAACTATTCCAAAAACCTCGGCAAATCCAAAACGCCCATTTAAACCATGGTACGATGATGACTGCAAAAAGGCAGTCAGCGATCGTAAAATGCATTGAATGCTTCTAATTTGCGGCCAACTCAAAATAATTTAGATACTTTTAGAGTTTTTCGTGCGAAAGTCCGTCGTACTTTTAGGGATAGGATAGCAAGAGGACATCCTGGAGATCTTATGTATCTAGGCTGAACTCTCGCTCATCTCTTAAGAAGACGTGGGATATGGTCCGGAAAATAAACTGTAAAGGTAATTCTAGTTGCGTAAATCATCTTAAAACTGATAATGAAGATATTACATCCGTCAAAGATATTACAAACACTTTGGCAGAAACTTTTTCTAAAACTCTACCTCTTCTTCTGAAAATTGTCATCCAAATTTTCAAAAAATGAGAAACTAAAAGAACAAAAGAAGCTGAATTTCAAGTCGAAACATTTATTTGGAGAAACACAATAAACTGTTCACTCTCACAGAACTTCGAGAATCCCTTAAAAAGGCTCATGCTCCTGATGATATCCATTATCATTATTAAAACATTTACCTGAAACCTGTCTCTCTACACTTCTTGATAGATTTAATAAGGTTTGGGTAACAGGAACCTTCCCCCGATTCTTGGCGGGAAGCAATCGTTATTCCAGTCCCCAAACCTGGAAAGGATCATACGGACCCAATAAATTATCGCCCTATTGCTTTAACGAGTTGTATATGTAAATCCATGGAACGAATGATTAATGCGAGACTCGTTTGGTACCTGGAGTCCAACAAACTGATAACAAAGTATAAAAGTGGATTCCGGCGCCAAAGAGGCACAACAGACAATCTCATTCGATTTGAATCATTTATTAAGGAAGCTTTCGTAAAAAAAGAACATACTAGTCGCTGTAGCTTTTGACTTGCAGAAAGCTTCTGATACTGCATGGAAGTACGGTATCATGAATGATCTTTATGACCTTGGTCTTAGAGGCCGATTACCAATTTTTATAGAGAATTTCTTAGATGATATATAGACAGTTTCGTGTCAGAATGAGTTCAACCCTCTCTGACATTCATGAACAGGAGATGGGGGTGCTACATGGCAGCATACTCTCTGTCACCCTTTTTAATATAAAAATTAACAGTATAGTTAAATGCATCAATCCTGGCGTGGATTTCTCTGTATATGTTGACGACTTTGTTATATGTTATCGTGCAAAAAACATGAACACTATTGAGAGACAACTTCAACAATGTCTCAATAAACTTCAGACCTTGTCTGATGAAAATGGTTTTAAATTTTCTAAATCTAAAACTAATTGTATGCACATTTGTCAACTACGTAAACATCATGAAGACCCTCATCTAACACTGGATGGGTCACCAATTCCAGTAGTGGATGAGACAAAATTCCTTGGTCTTATTTTCGACCGTAAATTAACGTTTATACCACACCTTAAATACTTGAACGCCAAGTGCCTTAAAGCTATTAATTTACTTAAAGTTGTTGCAAACACTAATTGGGGAGCGGATGGTAAAGTACTTTTACAACTTTATAGATCTCTTATCAGGTCCAAGCTGGACTACTGCTTAATAGTATATGGATCGACTCGCAAGTCATACTTGCAGATGCTCGATCCTATACATAATCAAGGATTACGACTCGCCTTAGGTGCCTTTCGTACATCACTAGCCGAAAGTCTATATGTTGAAGCTAATGAACCATCACTGTCTCATGAACGGGACAAATTAGCCCTTCAGTATGCCATTTAATTACAATCTAACCCTTGAAAGCCAACTTTCGATACTGCTTTTAATCCTAGTTATGAACCTCTTTTTTGATCAAAACCGAAGGCCATTCGATCATTAGGTCTTCGTATTAAACCAAAATTAAGAGACACTGAAATCGACCTAAATTTGATTGCCAAGTACAAATTACCACAAATTCCACCGTGGACTTTGGAATCACCAACAATTATTTTTGATCTTTGTAATAGTAACAAATCCAGTACTGACCCTACGGTCTTTCAAAGCAAATTTAATGAAATTAAATCGAAATACAGTAACTTTCAACATATATACCAAGGTTCTAAAGATGGAGATAAGGTAGCTGCGGCAGCTGTTATTCACAAACACAACATAAAAAACCGCCTGACAAGGCCTCTATCTTTTCAGATGAACTTAAGGCAATTGAACTTGCCTTAAACTGTATTCAGGAATCTGATGATGACCATTTTGTAATCTTGTCTGATTCCCTTTCATCTCTTCAAGCACTGGGTAATATGAAACATGATAACCCAGTTGTGCTTCAACTTTTACAAAAGTACAATTCTGTTATAGTTGATAATGTTATTATTTTCTGTTGGCTTCCCAGCCATGTAGGAATACGTGGTAATGATAGAGCTGATAGTGCTGCTAAAGCAGCATTAATTTTACATATATCTAATGCCAAATTACCTTATACTGATTTTAAAAGTTATATTAACACATATATTCGTTACTCTTGGTAAGCCGCTTGGGATGTGTCAGTTAACAATAAACCGTTACTCGGAGAATGGCGTTCTTCTAGTAGACCCATTCGCCGAGGAGAAGTTGTCCTAGCCCGTTGCAGGATAGGGCATACACGTTATACGCATTCATATTTATTACAAGGTGAGCAATTCCAGAATGTATACCCTACTTTGCACCGTTAACGGTCAAAAACATCTTGTTGGAATGTGTAGACTTTGATCCTATGCGTCAAAGGTACTTCAATATTAATACTATGAAATCATTATAATATGTTCGTAACTATATTTACTTCTTTATATACCCGTTGACGGGAATTTGTTGATTTGCATACATAGTTTATATTACTACCATATCTTCCCTTATATGTAAATAGTTTTATCTTTATACATTTACATTAATTTTCAATTACTACTTCATTTCTTCATCTTTCATCAGTTTTTGCACACGATATGACCTATTTATGTGTCGACGTGCCGTAAAACACCATTCATTCATTCATTATTTGTAATTGCATGTTCACAAGCTCATGATGAATATTTAATATTTAAGCGATCACATGTAACGCAATACATCAATCCTTCGAATGAAACTTGGCAATATTGAGTTTTACATTAAGCATTTAAATTAGCACTTCTATTTATTAATCCTGTATCGTTTGACTTTAAAACTGCTTGCATATAATCAAATAAAAAATTGAGATTTTAATTGTCTTCGTTATTTTACCACATTTTACCACATTTTAAAATATATTATTGG
This sequence comes from Cyrtodaria siliqua, assembly GCA_037043455.1. Classification (NCBI taxonomy): domain Eukaryota; kingdom Metazoa; phylum Mollusca; class Bivalvia; order Adapedonta; family Hiatellidae; genus Cyrtodaria; species Cyrtodaria siliqua. The sequence continues at coordinate 193,593 of JAWPHD010001622.1, forward strand.
AGCAATATAAGATATAGTTAATTATATGTAAAAACAATTTGCTTTGAACTATTCTTTTAATTAATATTAATGATTGAAACATTGTACGTTTTGTCGGAAAACTAACGGGTCACCGTGAGTTTTTAAAAAATCAAGATTGCCATGTGTCCCTTTAAACCCATGTTAAATAAATGCTTATACACACGCATGACATCATCATCGAGTAGTGCACATCGTACATGTACGGAACGGGAATATAATTAGTTGACCTACCTTTATAGGGACACACTGAAGGAGTCATCAACCATTACAATTTGCACCTCGATTTATTATTCAAGTATCATTTTAACTTTAAATCTGCTTGCATACATTTAAATACGAAGTTTGGTGAACCGTATAATCTGATTGAAACCCTCCAGTGGCCTTTTCGTAAGACCATATCATGAATTTAATAATGGGATTTGTTCTAATAGGGAACAAATACTAATTATTTCAGGGGGTGGAAATCAGAGGTTATTATGAACGTGTAATTCTAACGCGTACACCTCTTTGCAGTGACCACCAATTGGTCAGTATCGATCTGTTTTTGTGTTCTAAAAATCGGTATTTAATTGTTATCTCCAAACTACTTGTTGATAATACGCATCAAATATTAGTGTTGAATGCTTGTAACATGTCGGTATACCCTGCTTATGTTCGCAACGGCCGTATTGTGCTACGATGTTGACAGATAGGAATATGCAAAAGGAACGACAGCTCTGGTTAATGATTGGAATTTGGAGTCGTGCAGGGTGGGAGATGATGTTTGACAAGGCTGTGAACTTATTTAGACATAGAAAAGTATGTGTAACATTATTATGTTTAAATAATATCCGACAGGTTTTAAAGTGTATAATAACAGTTTTGAAACGGAAGTGTTTATTTCGATTCTTCTGTCATAGCCTAACAGAAGTACGACATTGTATGTGCTATTGCTTTAAAATGAAAGTTGATTCCACCTTATTATTTTGTCATTTCTGTATCGAACACAAGTCGACAACAAGTCGTCAATATTGTCGACAATATTACAATATTGTATTAAAGGAAAGTGTGGATGTCAATTGTTGGATCATAGCCTAACATAATTCTTTCCAAGTAAGCGGTACAGTGTTACAATTTGAAATCACGGTATGTAAATGCTATCTCGAAACCAATTGTTAATAAGCATCAAGTGTTATTGAATGTGTGCGTGGATGGGCACATCAATTTCTTTTACATCATTCATCCAGGATGTTTTGGTCTTGTCGTATTAGAGTAGATCTGAAGATAATGGTTCTAACGGCAATCCATCACTTTTGACCAAGAAACATTGGTCCCGTGGCATAACTTGGAACAGTGGACATAAAATCTGCATTTAAACGGTTGCAACTCAATTTCATAGCTTTTGAGTTGTTGAGTTATAAAATATTTTATAGTTTTGATCAATAATATAGTGAGCAAATATGCTTTTATATTGTGCTTTACTTTCTGTATTTGCTTTACCTTCACAGGGATAAATTACAGGGTCAAACATGCTTCTGTTTAGATAAATTTGTCAGGTGTTTTTCATTTTAGCAATTTATTTCATTAAACAGTTTTGCCGAAAATACAGTCTAAGAGCCCATGATTTATGTAAAGCCACTTGGTTTACAGCAGGATTTCGTGGTATCTCAAGAGTTTGTGGGAAAATGCTTAATCGTTGATGCTGATCATTGGAAGTCAACCAGGATCAGAACGTGTAAGGCGAAGACGCAGACTGCGAGTGTAGTAGCAAACTGGGATCGCAAATTTGTGGTTAAATGAAACAGATGTCACAACGCTAAGGGAACAGGGTTCATTTTTAACCACTTTATTATGGCTTTTAATTCGATTAAAAACTACAGCAACAACAAAAGATAACAAAAACAAAGAACATACATTATTTCTATTCACTTTAGAGAAATACGCACTTTCTACAGTGGGTGTCGGCAACTGGCCTAGAATTAAAGTGAATTGAACTGAATTGGGTTTTAAGGCGCACCAACACATAAAAGGTTAACAGGAATGAATTAAAGTGAACCATATTCTTAGTGTATGTATAGTGGTGCGCTTTTTGTTGTCACAGTTATAACAAACCGGTATAAATTGTCACTTTTTACACTTGGAGTATGCAAATGCATGAATGTTGGTTAATGAATATACTAACTTTACACCAGGAGTCTGAAAATGGCTGAAAATGGTATATACTACCCGTTATGTTAGTTTACACCAAGATTGTGAGTATGTCGATGAGCATGTAATTAACATGTCGTCAGTCCTTAGATATCTCCGCCCTAGTGTTTATTTCAAAGTATATTGACAATAGGTTCTAATACAACTGCATGTGCTTTATTATTGACAACTGGCGGCTTGTTGATTGCAGGTCTATGCTATTGTTCTTTTGTCAATTTGTGATAGATATATGTCACAGTTTGTTTTGCTTATTACAGATATGTTTTACTTGCTGCTGCGTCTAATGCTGCTATAACAGTATAATGTCCTAATCTTTTTCGTCTAGCAGTCAGCTTTACACATTTATTCTGTTTGCGTACACTGATCTTTTCATTCAGTGGCTGTTGTTTTTATACAGAGTGGTGGCTGATGCTGTTTTAATTATAATTAGATCTCTGTGTTATAGGTTATTTTACGCCATACCTTGCACTTCAGTTTGTGAAAGGCCAATCAACAATGTTCCTATGTCGAATAACTGGGTATTGGACATGCGGTTGCGAGACGTACCATAGAGATCTTCAGTAGTTGGTATCATATGTTAAGCTCTCCGTTTACAATTTGCTAGTATAAATGATAGCCATGAACAAACATTTAGACCTGGTTTATGAACTAAGTTAATTGCAGACCAGACTCGTACTATGAAAGCCAAAGTGAATATGTCGCACGGAACTGTATACATTTGGGCTCCTGCCGTTTTTGATGGAAGAGTTTATGGACATTTAGTTTTCTATTGTGAATGTCAAAGTAGGCCTATAACACTTATTTTTTGTTGAATTTGGAAATATATATTGAACTGCTTAATTTCTTGCCAATGAGTGTATATAGTGGCATTTCATTGTTCAGGAACAAGGAAGTAGATGATGCTTTGTTGCCTGGTACTTTGTAATTCTATTAAGGATGATACATAGTGGGGCCTGCCCTCACATTATTTTAACTTGGGTCTTTTAAATTAATCCTAACTAAGCAAAAGTCGATGTTTTTTATGTTAAATATTGAAATCTTATAAAAGTTTATTTGTTTGTTGTTTTAAGACAATGCTGTATTGGGATGATGTACACTTATCAAGGCAAGCCTTGTTTGTGAATGGTTTACAACACGGAATTCCATGTTTCTAAGTTAAACTGAAGAAATTATACATTCAACCTTTAAGCGTGGCTGTGGCTTGGCAATCGTATAGATAATTTTATATTTACCCTATTTGAGTTGTATTAGCTCTCCGTAGCTATTTTATCGCAACAAACTGTTGTCGAGCCTTTTTGTAACTTTTATATATTATTTATAAATTGTGACCTGACACAATCGCTTCATTGGTTGAAGTATGTCTGTTGTACCTCTTTGGAGGTTTTTGTTTGTGCTTTTTGTAGCTTTTTGTACATGAAAGACACAATCGCTTCATTGGTTATGTCTGTTGTATCTCTTTGGAGGGTTTTTGGTTGATTTGTAAAGATTTTTGATTTTGTTTATGTATTTGACATAACACAATCGCTTCATTGGTTGAAGTACGTCTGTCATACCTCTTTGGAGGTTTTTATTATCTAAGCTGTGTTCCGCTTTCCCCATGTTTGGCGGTGCCACGCGGCGTGTGGCATGACACAATCGCTTCATTGGTTGAAGTATGTCTGTTATACCTCTTTGGAGGTTTTTTGGTTGATTTTTTGATTTTGTTTATGACAAGACATAATCGCTTTATTGGTTGAAGTACGTCAGTCATACCTCTTTGGAGTTTTTTTATTATCTAAGCTGTGTTCCGCTTTCCCCATGGCCAGCTTATTCCAATAAATATAAACTAGTAACATTTTGTTTTATTTGTAACCCATCTTAAATAATGGGATTTGTTCTACTAGGGAACAAATACTAATTATTTCAGGGGGTGGAAATCAGAGGTTATTATGAACGTGTAATTCTAACGCGTACACCTCTTTGCAGTGAGCGCCAATTGGTCAGTATCGATCTGTTTTTGTGTTCTAAAAATCGGTATTTAATTGTTATCTCCAAACTAACCCACCCACCCTCCCCTGTGTTTGTCGTTTATAGTGTATTTGGTACCGGTGTCTTTGGCTTGACGTGTATATATTTCAGTGAAAAGCACGAGGAGATGAGATGCCTAGTGGTCTGTCGTCGTCGTCATGGCTCCATCCGAATCTCGTTTGCCGTGGTATACATTGGTGCAATCTTTGGAGATACAGCTACAAGAAGTTTTCAAATACTACTATTGGCGGTGCAAGACGTTGTGGTATCGATGCATGAGGAGATGAGATGCCTAGTAGTCTGTCGTCGTCCAATAAATATAAACTAGTAACATTTGTTTTATTTGTAACCCATCTTAAATAATAGTTTTGAAGTTATGCTCCGGACAAAAATTCTAAGTATAAAATTACAAAGGAAAATAACTCTAATTTGAATGATGACAGAGTTACAATTCATGAACTCTGCACTTTCTCTCACTGCCCTCTATCATGGTGTGAAGATTCATTGTAGTTCCTTCCGTGGTTTTGAATTTATGCTCCTGACAATAATTCCAAGTATAAAATTACAAACGGCAATTACTCTAATTTGAATGAGACAGAGTTACGGTTCTTGCACGCTGCAGTTCCTCTCATTGCCGTCTATCATTGCGTGAAGTTTCATTGCAGTCCCAACAGTAGTTTTGAAGTTATACTCCGGACAAATAGTCTAAGTATAAACTTACAAAGGGCAATAACTATAATTTAAATGATGACAAATTTACGGTTCTTCCACGCTTCACTTTCTCTTATTGCCCTCTATCACTGTGTGAATCTTCATTCTAGTCCAATCAGTAGTTTTGAAGTGATGCTCCAGACAAAAACTCTAAGTATAAAATTACAAAGGGAAATAACTCTCAGTTGAATGAGGCAGAGTTACGGATCTTGCACTCTGCACTTCCCCTCATTGCCCTCTATCATTGTGTGAAGTTTTATTGCAGTCGCAACAGTAGTTTTGAAGTTATGCTCCGGACAAAAATGCTAAGTATAAAAGTGCAAAGGAAAATAACTCTAATTTGAATGTTGACAGAGTTACAATTCTTGCACTCTGCACTTTCTCTCATTGCCCGCTATCATTGTGTGAAGTTTCATTATAGTTCCTTCAGTGGTTTTGAACTTATGCTTCTGACAATAATTCCAAGTATAAAATTACAAAGGGCAATTACTCTAATTCGAATGACGACAGAGTTACGGTTTTTACACTCTGCAGTTCCTCGCATTGCCTTCTATCATTGCGTGAAGTTTCATTGCAGTCCCAACCGTAGTTTCGAAGTTATTCTCCGGACAAAAATTATAAGTATAAAATTACAAAGAGCAATAACTCTAATTTAAATGATGACAAAGTTACGGTTCTTGCTTGATGCACATCCTCTCATTGCCCTCTATCATTGTGTGAAGTTCCATTATATTCCTATCAGTAGTTTTGAAGTTATGCTCCGGACAAATATTCTAAATATAAGAATACAAAGGGCAATAACTCTAGTTTAAATGATGACAGAGTAACGGTTCTTGCGTGATGCACATCCTCTCATTGCCCTCTTTCATTGAGTGAAGCTTCATTGTAGTCCCATCAGTAGTTTTGAAGTTATGCTCCAGACAAAAAGTCTAAATATAAAATTACAAAGGGCAATAACTCTAATTTGAATGAAGGCAGAGTTACGGTTCTTACACACTGCACATGCTCTCATTGCCCTCTATCATTGAGTGAAGTTTCATTGTAGTCCCATCAGTAGTTTTGAAGTTATACTCCGGACAAAAGTTCTAAGTATAAAATTACAAAAGGCAATAACTCTAATTTGAATGATGGCAGAGTTACGGGTTTTGCACACTGCATTTTTAAGTTATGCTCCGAACAAATGTGTGATGGAAGGACGGACGGAAGGACGGACGGACGGACAAAGTGGCGAATATATGCTCCCCCGAAAATTTCTGGGAGTATAATAACGCAATATGGATAAATCAAACCGAATGAGTAGTTTAATAAGGAATGTACGTATGTTAATAAAGCCTAAAATGAAACAGTTCTCGGAAGTCTTTTAACTTCGCGAATTACAATAGAATAGAATAAAAACTTGCAGACTACGCCAAACAAATAGTTTCAGTACACTATAGGTATTCCGATTCTAAACCTACTGACGCCGAGGTATATATATAACTTATATATTGTAAGAATACAAACTCTATAGACACAATATAAACGGCTTTAACCATAATTCATTTTACGCATATTCAATCAATGATAGAACTCGTGAATAAACATTACTTTTAATCGGCACATATATGTTATTTTATGACTTGAACATATTGATAGCGTTTTGATAAACTGCTTGGTCATTTTACTGTTACTTGGCGGGTTAGTTTCTTTAAAAGATACATATATTAGCAAAAATACTGATTTACCTCCGCGTGGCTTCCGAGGACTAACGTCTTGTTACACTTTTCACACCTTAAACATGTTCGGTGCCAGTCTTTTCCAAGCGAGGTTATCTTCTCCTCTGAAATATTTGAGTAAAAATAACAAATGACTTATAAATACATAATGTAATTTTGGTTGCTGAGGTCATTGCTACATCGTTTATAATTCGTCTGGCGGAATCCATGCTAATATATATGCGTGGTAATGCGAGAAATGGCCCGATTTTGATTGGAATTTAAAACTTTATAGTCTAGAGGCCACTTTAGGCTATCTGCTCGAGTTAAGGCTCGAGTTCAACATTCTGCGAGGAGCAAATTGGAAAGGTTATACCCTCGCCTTTTTCATGGTACCCGTGTTCAGCTCTGATTTTGCACGTGACGAGAGAAAATCGAGGTCAAAGGTCATAACCCTTTTTTCCCGTTTTTTGTTAGGTGAAAATGAAAATTTACCATGATAGCTTTGTATGTGTTCAATTCATAAAAAATTAACATAATTTATATAGCTGTGTAGTATACGTTAAACATAAATTTAAAATCTTTATATTATTGCCAGTTTGGATTGCTAAGTATTGTAAATACCGCAGATAACGTTGACTTTATCAACGTGGTTCTGAAGTCACTTTTTAAGGTGTGAAGAATATTTTTTATTTTCCTGGTAGTTTTCATGTCGACCAAGACACTGTTAAAACATTTGTTTAATGCATGCAGTTAAAATAAATAAATGTTCAAGATTATAAAAGAACCCGTCTACCTTCCTGATTTTGAAAGTTAAGAGACATCCTAATGCTTAAGGTGAAGGCTCCGGTTTTACGATTTGGTAAATGAAAATTCAAAATTGAACATGGCATTTTATAGAGTGAATTGATAAGCAGTGCCAGTTGATAATGAATGCCAGTTGATAAGGAAAATGAATTGTTGATATTTCAATAAATATCTGATATGTTATTTGAGTAAAGATTTGGCGGTCCCTGGTTCAGACTTCACATACGAAACAAGTTTCGTTTAAATGTTCTTAAGCAACACACGTCCCAAGCCTCGTTCGTCAGATGGGGACGTAAACCGGACCGTTCCGTTTATCGGAGTATAATTATCCCTCTTGAACACGTTAAAGAACGATAAGAATGTGACTATCCGTTAGTAAGAATTCCAAGATGCATATATATAACGTACCCTATCTCTGGAGCGGCTCTACCTAACCAGTACTGCGTGGATGAGCCGTTAAGCACTGCATTTGCGACACGCGTATACGTAAATAACATTAGCATTAGCATCGCAGTAATGATTTTCGGTTTTTTATTTGTTTTGATTTTATATTTCATGATACATTGTGTCGCAATTATAATAAAAACTGCTGGTTTCTATGAACAACACAGCATATATGACTATTGCTTTTACAATTTTGTTAGAACCGTGAACTACGGGGAAAATTACATGAGTTTTTTTTTAAAACTAGGAATGTGTCCAGAGGACACGGATGCCCCCGGTATAAGTTACTAGAACTATGAATTCGCCAAAAAAAAAAGATTTCAAAACATGGACCGTTTCAAAAGTTATTGAGCGGAAAAGGGGCCTTAACTCCTTCAGAAATTGACCGATGTTGACCTAAATCGAACTAGGCCTGTATTTTATAATTTCACAGCTACACACCAAATATTAATTACAAACATGGGCCCTTTCAAAATTTATTGAGCGGAAACCAATTTGTTGCAGAAAATTAAGTCGAAAAGGGGCCAGAACTCCTGCATAAAATGAGCAACGTTGACCGAAATCGAACTTGACTTGTATTTTATAATTACACAGCTACACATCAAATATTAATTACAAACATGGACCCTTTCAAAAGTTATTGATCGGAAACCAATTTGTTGCGAAAAAATTAAGTCGAAAAGGGGCCACAACTCCTGCATAAAATGAGCAACTTTGACCGAAATCGAACTTGACCTGTATTTTATAATTACAAAATGAAGCACCAAATATGAATGTAAAACATTGATCGTTTCAAAAGTTATTGAGCGGAAACCAATTTGTTGCAGAAAATTAAGTCGAAAAGGGGCCACGACTCCTGCATAAAATGAGCAACGTTGACCGAAATCGAACTTGACCTGTATTTTATAATTACACAGCTACACACCAAATATTAATTACAAACATAGACCCTTTCAAAAGTTATTGAGCGGAAACCAATTTGTTGCAGAAAATTAAGTCGAAAAGGGGCCACAACTCCTGCATAAAATGAGCAACGTTGACTGAAATCGAACTTGACCTGTATTTTATAATTACAAAGCTACACACCAAATATTTATTACAAACATGGACCCTTTCAAAAGTTATTGAGCGGAAACCAATTCGGAGGGCACGGACGGACAGGGGTAACACTTAATATTTGCTGTCAAGCACAGATCTAGTATAGTTTTGGTCACTATGGACACGTATTTAATAATTGCTGTCAAGCACAGATCTAGTATAGATTTGGTCACTATGGACCCGTATTTGATAATTGCTGTCAAGCACAGATCTAGTATAGTTTTGGTCACTATGGACCCGAATTTAATAATTGATGTCAATCACAGATCTACTATAGTTTGCGACACTATGGACCCATATTTAATAATTGCTATAAGCACAGATCGAGAATAGTTTTGATCACTATGAACCCGTATTTAATAATTGCTATCAAGCACAGATCTACTACAGTTTTGGTCACTATTGACCCGTATTTAATAATTGCTATCATGCACAGATCTATTATAGATTAGGTCACTATGGACCTGTAAATAATAACTGCTGTCAAACACAAATCTATCATACTTTTGGTCACTGTGGACCCGTATTTAATAATTGCTATCAAGCACATATCTAGTATATTATTGGTCACTATGGACACGTATTTAATACTTGCTGTCAAGCACAGATCTAGTATAGATTTGGTCACTATGGTCCCGTATTTAATAATTACTGCCTGGCACAGATCTATTATAGTTTGTGTAACTATGGACCCGAATTTAATAACTGCTATCAAGCTCTGATTTAGTATAGTTTTGGACACAATGGACCGACGCGTATTTAATAATTGCTATCAAGCTCTGATCTAGTAAAGTTGTGGTCACTATGGACCCGTATTTAATAATTGCTGCCAGGCACAGATCTAGTGTAGTGGTGGTTACTATGGACCCGAATTTAATAACTGCTGTCAAGCACATATCTAGTAGAGTTTTGGTCACTATGTACCCGTATAAAATAAGTGCTATCAAGCTCAGATCTAGTATAGTTTTGGTCACTATTGAAGAGTATTTAATAATTGCTTTCAAGCGCAGATCTACTACTATTTTTGTCACTATTGACCAGTATTTAACAATTGCTGTCAAGCACAGATCTAGTATAGTTTTTGTCACTATATATCTGTATTTAATAACTGCTGTAAAGCACAGATCTAGTATAGTTTTGGTAACTATGGACCCGTATTTAATAATTACTGTCAAGCACTGATCTAGTATAGTATTGGTCGCTATGGACCCGTATTTAATAATTGCTGTCAAGCACAGTTCTTGTATAGTGTTGGTCACTATGGACCCGTATTTAATAATTACTGTAAAGCACATATCTACTATAGTTTTGGTCACTATGGACCCTTATTTAATAATTGCTATCAAGCACAGATCTATCATACTTTTGGTCACTATGGACCAGTATTTAATAATTACTATCAAGCACATATCTATTATAGATTTGGTCACTATGGACCCGTATTTAATAATTGCTATCAAGCACATATCTAGTATAGTTTTGGTAACTATGGACCCGTATTTAATAATTACTGTCAAGCACTGATCTAGTATAGTATTGGTCGCTATGGACCCGTATTTAATAATTGCTGTCAAGCACAGTTCTTGTATAGTGTTGGTCACTATGGACCCGTATTTAATAATTACTGTAAAGCACATATCTACTATAGTTTTGGTCACTATGGACCCTTATTTAATAATTGCTATCAAGCACAGATCTATCATACTTTTGGTCACTATGGACCAGTATTTAATAATTACTATCAAGCACATATCTATTATAGATTTGGTCACTATGGACCCGTATTTAATAATTGCTATCAAGCACATATCTAGTATAGTTTTGGTCACTATGAACCCGTATTTAATGATTGCTATCAAGCACATATCTAGTATAGTTTTGGTCACTATGAACCCGTATTTAATGATTGCTATCAAGCACAGATCTAGTATAGTTTTGGTCACTATGGACCCGTATTTAATAATTGCTATCAAACACATATCTAGTACAGTTTTGGTAGCTATGGACCCGTATTTAATAATTTTCCTATGGTTCTTTCACGTGCTCGGAGGATAGACCGAAACACGGGACCGCCCGGTTTACGTCCCCATCCGACGGACGGGGCTAAGGGAACGTGTCTTGCCCAAGAACACATCGACATATTTTGAAAATCCAAACTCTGTAGACACCATGTATAAACGTCTGTAACCAGCCAGGCCAAACCCAACAACTGGAACGTCGAATTAAGAGTTACCAACTCATAATTCATTTTACGCATGTTCAATCACGGGTAGTTTAAGAACCAGTGAAAAATCTATACTTTCAGTCGGCACATATACATTATTAGCTAGGTACCAATAAGGTCTGATGTAAACAGGTTGGACAAAAACACCAAACTTTCTGTGACTTGAAAATCCAAAAGGGTTGAAAATCCAAAAGGGTTCCCAAGGTCACAATTAAAGTCATTCTGTTACTAGTTTAGCACATTTCAAAATGGCCGCCAAGACAGCAATAAATTCTTAGTTATGTTAATCCAGCGAACATTTACACAGAACTGTTTATTTTATTTTTGGCTTAGATGTAGTGTTATTTGTGCTGTTATTTCTTTAAAGCTGTACAGTCCCTATTTTAACTGGTAATAACTCATGAATATGAATGAGACGCGTGAAGTAGTTTCAAATCGACGAACACCCCAGCAGTCGGTATATAAGCAGAAATCGATGCGTAAAATTTCACATTGTATTTAGTCTCCGTACAGGTGACATCGATAAATATACGGCTCCAGAATATATGTGATAAAAAATTGTTGCCCGGAACGGGATTTGAACCACAGCCTTACACTTGTAAGTTTTGAAAGATGTACGCTGAACCACAAGACCACTGCTATTTATTGGTATGTTGTGAATGAATGAATGAATGAAAGTCTTTATTTACAGAGGGTAACCCAATTAGTATAAACTAATCTTCATTGGGGCCCTCTAAAGCAATATTTACATACATACAAATACATAATTATATAGCAATATAACAATCAGCATAACAAATTCAAAGTTAGCATTATTCATAAACATGATCAACATGATAACAATGTTACACAACAACATAATACATACATATAGCGGCAGAGGTTTAACTTACAGACTTACATATGGCCATATTTACAATTTTAGCTTTATGACTGTTGATTCGAATTTATCCACTTAGTATAATTTACTGTGAAACTTTTAATACTTTCGCTCTGTCTTATTTCATTTGGAATGTTATTCCATACTTTTACCCCAGAGTAAGACATACTCCCTTTAAAAAGTTCTATATTTGGTTTGGGTATTAAAAAATCCGATTTATTTGAAGAACGTTAATGATTTGGACGCCTGACATTGTAATTGAACATATTTTGAATATATGACGGGACTGCATTTTGCGATACCCTGTACATAAATTTGGCTTTATGAAGTGAAACCCTCTGTTCCATATTAAGAGAATTAATTATATTTAAAGCCTCGCTTAAAGTGGTATATTGTTCACCTAGAATGATACGACATGCTCTTCGTTGTAATAGCACTAAAACCTGGATATTTGATTTTTTGTACTACCCCAAATGATACTACAATAGTCAAGATGTGGTTGGACATAGGCTTTGTAAAACATTATTCTATAATTAACAGGAATAAATACTTTAATTCTTGATAATAGCCACAAATTACTAGATATTTTCTTCCTAAGAAATTTTATATGCGTATCCCATTTAAGGTTTTCATTTATATATATGCCAAGAATTTTATCACCTGTTGTGATTTCCAGATTTAAGTCTTTATATTTCAAATTTAGAGGTTGATTAACTAATCTTGTCCGTTTCTGGGGTGTCGTTATCAATATTACTTTTGTTTTTGAAGCATTTAGTACCATACCATTGTTTAGACACCATGTACTGACGTTATTCAAAGCAGCTTGTAAATTCATTTCAATTTCTAATTTAGATTTATTTATGTCATATATTGTAGTATCATCTGCATACATATCAACGTTTGAAACATTATCCTGTACATACATAGGCAAGTCATTTATGAATAAAATAAATAAAAGAGGCCCTAGAATAGACCCTTGCGGGACCCCGCATGTCGTAATTTGCTTATCAGAGAGAACACCGTTTAAGTTCACCGCTTGAGTTCTATTTGTAAGATAAGACTTGAACCATTTAATAGTATTATCTCCACATTTGTAAATTTGTAATTTTTTTAATAGTATTTCGTGGGAACATAAATCGAATGCTTTAGAAAAATCTAACATAACAACGCCTACAAATTCTCCATCATTTAAAGCTGTTAACCATTTATCTATCATACATACTAATGCTGTTTCGCAGCTATGATTTTTTCTAAACCCACTTTGGGATTTACATAATAATTTATAATGATTAAGGTAATTAACAAATGAATCATGCACATGTTTTTCAATCAATTTTGAAAGAGTAGGTAAAATTGATATTGGCCTATAGTTATTTACATCATTTGATGAACCTTTTTTAAATAAAGGATTAACTTTTGCGCATTTCCATTCATCTGGGAAAACACCTTGTTTTATACTACAATTTATAACATACGTAAGACTATTTGATATAACATCGGCTGATAATTTTAAAAGTTTTGGCCCTATTTGGTCAAGTCCTGTAGCTTTGGATACATCTAAATTATTTAACATTTTACGCGTTTGGGATTCCGTAATCAGAGGAATGTGAAAATACATATGATCAGAAACTTTTGTTTTTACAAAATCATTTACTTTATAAAAATTTGAAGTTGGAATAGGTTCTTTTAAGTTAGCGGCTACGTTTACAAAAAAGTTATTAAAAGTATTTGCAATATCTTGGTTATCAGTAATATCTATTCCATCTTTATGAATGCTTTTTATTAAATTACAGTTGTTTGTCTTTTTTGTAGACGCACCATGTTCTTTAAATATTTTCCAAACTGTTTTAGGGTCTGATTTTCCTTCCTCAATTTTTCTTTCATAAGATTCTTTTTTAGAATTATCTATCAATGTACAAACTTTATTTCTTGAAACTCTGTAGTTATCCATATCATTTTTAGCCTTAAATTTATCACGTTCTTTAATTTCATCTAAAATATCAGGTGTAAACCAATCTGGTTGTTTTATGTGTTTAACTCTGTGAATTCTAATTGGGATGTGATTATCTACAACACTTGAAAAATTAGACACCCAAGTGTGAAGTACTTCATTAGTATCAGTGTTGTTTAGATTACCCCAGGGGATGCTGATAAGATCTGATAAAAATGATTCCTCTGAAAATGACCTAAATGATCTGTATTTTATAAAATTATGTGAATTGATTTTTTCTTTATAATTTAACTTTCTTGTACATAGGATCGGATAATGATCGCTAATTCCTATTTTGGGCACGCTTACATTACATATATTTTGATCACAATTAGTATAAATGTGGTCTATTAAAGTTTTTGAAGTTGAACATTCACGCGTCGGCTGCTTAATTAACTGTTTTAATCCTAGTGATAAAATATAGCTAGACCATTCATCATTTATTTTGGAATTTAATAAATCTCGATTTATATCGCCTAAAATTAATATTTCTTTTTCTTCAAGTTGAACATTTTCTATGAGTGTCAAATATTTCTTTCCATGCAACTTTAGATTCTGGATGCCTGTAAAGTGAACCAATTAAAAAAGATTTACATTTAGTTGGCATAATTTCTAACCAAATTATTTCTATATCATCTCCTTCTAAATCTAATCGTCGTATGCACTTTACGTTTTGTTTTACATATACTGCCAAACCTCCACCGCCATTGAATAAACGGTCGCGACGAAAAGGTACTTGATATCCATCTATATGAAATGTTTCAGTTTTATGGTTTTCATTGAATTTCGTTTCACTTATACCCATTATATCTATTTTGTTTTTCTTAGATGTTAGCATTAATTGTAATTCATCAAATTTAGAAGACAGTCCAGCTACGTTTAAATGACCGATGGGTAAACCTTTTTTATTATTTAATCCTAAATTAGTTAAATTTATGTGTTCCGAAATATTTAAGATAGTAGCGTTAGAGTTTTCATAAACATTTGGAAAATTGTCACAATTACACTCAATTTCTTGGCAAAGTGTGCATATATGATTTAAAACATCATAACTATTTTCATGAACAAATACATTTGGAATATAATGTTCGGCTTCATTGCCATCATCCTAGTTCCAACATCGATCCTGTTTATGTCCCACGAGCCCGCACCCCCAACACTTGACAGGAGCCCTGTGCCGACAGTCCTCTGTCGCATGGCTAGATTCGTCGCAATTCATGCATCTATTGTGGTGACGCTGTCCCCTGAATGGGTGTCGTCTATATTGCCGATTAGATTGGTGCCCAAAAAAGTTTTGTTTGTCTGGGAACACACATTTGGTGTAATCTTCAACGATCGGTGTAGACGTGTGAAAAGTCGAAAGTAAGCGCTTAGTGCCTGGCCGAGATAGGTGAATAGTGTCATGTTCATTTAGATAGCGCATCAACAATTTATCGTTTTGATCATGGAATGCTCTGTAACAGTCTTCAATTTCAGTTTTATGATGAATAGAAAGTCGCTCTATGATCTTGTTAATTGGATTGACATCCACATCTCCTCTTGGAGCAATTTTTACTTAAAATAAGTTTGCACTCTTCATTTCCGGCTTTTATTAGCGCAATTAGCTGGTCATACTTTTCTTCTATCAACTCAAAGTCTGTAGTCCTGGACTGGTCATTCCCGCCTATATATATAATGACTGTGTGGAATTGGGTCAGATCATACATCTCAATGTCTCTAATAAGCGTGTTTATTGTTGCACCTGACACGGAATGTTTGTGTAAGTTGTTTTTAAGACCCTTAACATTCACTCCATGCAGTATAGAATCTCCCATCATTAACACCTTTTTCCCTGAGTGTGATTTATCAGTCATTTCTGTACGCGCTGTCGGGGGTCTCTGTGGTGGTGTCTGTGGAGATATATCATCAGCACAAAATAAGGTAGTTGCATCATTTGATGTTCGTCTGTCACTAATTACTACCTTGATCGGCTGCTCAGATAAGGTTTCCCCTGCAGTTACTGGGGTACCTATGTTTCCATTTTCACTCATTCTACTACCCATCATTATTTCAGGCGAGGCATTTCCAGGTGCCTTGTTTGTAGAGGATGACTCCCTGTTGAGAACAGCGGCGTATGTTGGCCTTTGATGTTGAATATCAGTAAGGTCCTGCCGTAGCGTATTTGTTTCGTCTTTCAGTTTGCAGATTGCCTCACACATGGTGTCGATTAATTTCTCACTGACAGAATAGCTTGAGTGTGCATTTTCTTGCGAATGTGATCCATACGGGGTAGTTTCCATGGTTACGTGAGAAAGTTGTTCATTTTAACAGTAGATAGGCATTACGTAATAACAAGCGCGCACACACAAACTCATCAACCTTTAAATAACAAGTCGAGATTTGGTTGATTTGAGGCGAAGTATTAGTTTCATATTGATAACATACAGTATTACATCAGGCAATGTTAATTTTACACGTGCGACAATATGGACTACATATTTATTGATTCATCTTTTGTTGCGTTCAAATATGTTAAGTTATTTAACCCAATAATATATAGTAGTTAGTATACTATTTTTTCAATTAGCGTTATAGTTCAGTATATAGAGCACCGGACTTAAAATCAGCAGGTCGTGTGTTCGAGCCCTGAAAGAAGCTTAACTTTTTTGGGGGTAAAAAATACTGTTACCTGTGTATAGGTACGATGTGCACTGGTCGATGTATATGTTCTACGCAAAGTAAAAATATGGACGATTCCGGAATTGCTCTGCGCAAAGTAAGAATTCAGAAGGTTTGAAGACCTTAACTTCAACAATACTTTCCATGTTCCATTATATTTGGTAAGAAAATTCAATTGAACTATTTTTAATTATTTCAAAATAGGTTGCATGACAATGCACTTTATTAAAAGTACATTATTTGCCCTTTTAAAATACGTTTCGCCTACACAGGTAAAGTTTCTGCTAATCAAAGGAAACTATGTTATACTACCTAATATGTTGGAATTATTAAGTAAGACGGTTCTATCTGTTGAATCGAAAATCACTCTTTCATTGGCTTTTCATGAAAAAAAAACAAGTTGGTAGAGATATAATCAACGTCGATGAGGAGAAAACAATGAAAATAATTCTCGGCATATTTAGATTGTCTTTACACAACCTTGACATAGGAAGAGGAAACCAAGAAAATCATAGAAAAGAAAGAATAAAGCAAACTTTAATATTATATCAATTTTATTGAAACGCTCGCGCGTCATTTTTATAAACCACTTATTAGTTGTGTGTCCTTTTCATGCGTTAATCTGATAAAGAAAAAAAAAGAAAAAAATAGATTTAAGTGATAGTTTTAAACATGTAATCATTTTTTCCCCCAGTAAAACGTGTTTTGAAATGTGTTTTTATTGTGGAAATATCTGTTATAATTTAGGCCAGGCCTTCGTTTCCAAATGTTCTCCAAGAAGCGAAAACGGGTGGCTGGGGTATGAAATAAACCGTAATTTCGGTTTAAAAGGCCTGTATATTGGACAATTAATTGAACTTCTTTTCGCTTTATTACAGTTGTGTTTTATTCTTTAGCGTTGTTATAGGTTAACATTATAATAATTAATAATAATAATTTGCAAATATGTAAAAAAAAAAAAAACACAACAAAAAAAAAGCCGAACTAAAATAAAACAGCATTTCCAATTATAAATTAAATATTTCGAAATACGCATATATTGTCGTTAAGTATGAAAAAAACACACAACTTCTTATATGATAAAATGTATTTAACATTTCTTCTAGCTAGTTAAATTATTTAACTTTCACCGATTCCAATATGTAAGTATACGTCAATAAATTATGGCGAAATAATTATATTTGATTTAAACACATTTCATTTCATTTTTCATTTCCTTTATTGTGATTGGCTAATGAAATTTAAGTTTTCAAACTATTTAATATGACTTAAGCTACTTGCGAAATATTTTAGTCACATTTTTTATTTTGGGAACTGAAAATATTTATGATAATTATGATATAATCTCGTTAAAGTGACAAGTGTTTGATTTTGTGGATATTTAACCTGTCAATATGTTGATGGTAATACAATCTCTTGCACCCAGATCTTTTCACAATGGGGCTTTCAAAATGCACTAAAAGGTATGCATTATTAACGTCGCTCTGCTGATTGAAAGCCAGACATATCAAATTAAATGTCTGGTTACGAATTGAATAGTTTTACATTTTCAAAAGATAGTCGGTAAATTGATATTTTACAATATTTCATCTACGCAGTTTGAATAGTAGGCATTTCTCAGTGGAGGTTGCATTATGAACTAGTTGAAATAAGCTCTGTTTTAGTTAACTATTATATCACATTTTAATAATTGTGATATATATATTTTTAGATGTTATGATTACATACGTTTTTGCCGTACACATTCAGGATTAGACATTTGTATGATATAAGGCTGATTTATTTTCAATCTTAATGTTTTAAGAACATAAACAGCTCAAATAGTTTACCGTCTAGTATTTATCACGTCATTGAACGTATCAAGCGGTTTATGTCCTACAGCCATGTTTTAAAATTCAATATGACTGAAATGCACCCATTGTGTATGATGCTGATATTGTAAACCCGTTGCGACAGGCTGTTCATATACATTTTGTAAAAAATTAAAACTATTTAATTGTTAAATAAGAAGCATGTATACATGTCTGTCCATCCATTCATCCGAACATCCACCCATGAGAACGTCTGTATGTGTTTATGTCTGTCCATCTCCATTCAGTCGCAGCTTACTACAATGTCTTAATTATGGTGTTACCTAACTTGCATCAATTCTTACATATACTCTTAGGAAAACAGTTAAGAGTGAGTTACGCTCAATATTTTTCATCCAGGGGGCGTGTGAGTGGGGCGCACAGATCTTTAAAAAGAACACATGCCTTTCGAATTATTTATGGTCTCGATATGTAAAATTCCAAACAAACAATTCAAAGTAAAAGGCAGAAAGCCTTATCCCGAATGCAAGAAAATAATTTCTATCCGGAATGTAAAACGCGGATATCCTAATCGGTATGTAAGAACTCCCACGGTTGTCGGCTGAAGATAAACACATACATTTAAGTATTTGTATGCTCTTTTGTCAAACGCATCTAGCAAACTACATCACAGTATGTTAGTGATTTTAACTATACGCACGAATGTTTCAAAATAAAATTGTTTTATCTTCTTTAGATTTACCTACTGACGTATGCATCATATTTTCTGGATTAAATAGCTATTTTACTTTAGAAATTCTTATACTAATATACTGCATATATGTTGACTATTTGAATGAAGCAAACACAAATCAAAGTATATACTCGCAATCAACATGTCGCCAGTTGTCAATCATTTATCCTTTTCAACCAATCAAACCAGAATGATACCTCCGACAAACAACAGCACGTGTATAAAGCACGTGCAACTATGTTATATAAACTATTGTCAATATACTCCGCACTAGCGGATCCAGGGGGGCGCGCACCCGGCACCCGGCGCGCGCCCCCCTAAAAATTCCGGATCATACATGTATGTCCATGTTACTGTAGATAAAATATCAAACAATTTCGATGCACGCCCGCAGTATAATTTTTTTTCTCGCTCGCTTCGCTCGCTCGACGCATAATGGCTAATGAGTGGTTTAATTAACACATTGTTAAATCCTTTTATTTGAAAACGGACTTTTTTATTCATACATGTATGTCCATGTTACTGTAGATAATATATCAAACAATTTCGATGCACGCCCTCAGTATAAAAAATGTTCTCGCTCGCTCGACGCATAATGGCTAATGAGTGGTTTAATTAACACATTGTTAAATCCTTTTATTTGAAAACGGACTTTTTTTATTCATACATGTATGTCCATGTTATTGTAGATAAAATATCAAACAATTTCGTTGCACGCCCTCAGTATAAAAAAAATTCTCGCTCGCTTCGCTCGCTACATGCATAATGGCTAATGAGTGGTTTAATTAACACATTGTTAACACCTTTTATTTGAAAACGGACTTTTTTTATTCATACATGTATGTCCATGTTATTGTAGATAAAATATCAAACAATTTCGTTGCACGCCCTCAGTATAAAAAAAATTCTCGCTCGCTTCGCTCGCTAGATGCATAATGGCTAATGAGTGGTTTAATTAACACATTGTTAACACCTTTTATTTAAAAACGGACTTTTTTTTATTCATAAGTGTATGTCCATGTTACTGTAGATAAAATATCAAACAATCAATTTAGATGCACGCCTTCAGTATAATTTTTTTTCTCGCTCGCTTCACTCGCTCGACGCATAATGACTAATGAGTGGTTTAATTAACACATTGTTAAATCTTTTTATTTGAAAACAGACTTTTTTACCCTATCAATGCACTACCGCAAACGTTTTATGAGGCTAGAGACGGACCCGAAAATTGACCAAAATATTACGCCCCCCCTAAGCTGAAATCCTGGATCCGCCCCTGCTCCGACATCAACAATAGGGCGGAGATATCTAAGTACTGGCGACATGTCAATTATGATTAACAAAAATATGCCTACTTTTTTCCTTTTCCTACTTTGCGCACTGACGATAACGAACATATTCTTACTTTGTCCCAATTCCTACTATGCGCACGTACTATTCCAGAATTGAACCGCGCATTTTGAGAATTCCGATAATGCCGCGCATTTTAAGAATTCTTACTTTGCGCAGAGCAATTACGGAATTGTCCATATTCTTATTTTGCGCATAACATATATACAGTAAATGATTTCCTGCGCTATATTTGCTCGCTTAATACCCGATTTCGACATGAGCTAGTGAAATAAAGACACGCCTACAAAGACGAAATCGATTGATATAGGTAGCTTTAAGGTGCGTTGAATAAAATCGTTAATAAACAGTGCTAGCAACACTGACACTGATAGGTCAAGGTCTTTATCCGGAATCTCGTGTCACCAAAGGCAACACGAGATAAGACCCGAGTAACTACTCGCGAATTTGAACCATTCCTCTTTTCCAGTTGTTACTCGATTAACAGAGTTTACTTGAACTCGCTCAAAAAGTACTCTGCCCGAATGACAAACACTGGGTATAAACGAAACGCAGCCTTGAGCTATATAGTTTAATTTCATTATATTAATATCACAGTATTAAATGAAATCATAGCAAATTTATAATTTGTATGTAGCGCGTTCATTTACCAAAGAATCATAATGCAGTTCTTCATCGTGTTTTTTTTATCTCATCCATTCCGTGGACACGGCTTATTTCGTTTAAGCAATTACAGATTAGCCATGGGCGGAGCTTATTAAGTTTAATCGATACAGGTAATTTGTGGGCGGAGCTTATCGGACGTCTACTTAAAGATCGACAGTTGAAATTAAAACAAGATATACATGTAGTGAAAAAGAAGGAAGCCCCAATCATTTTGTAAGCGGCATGTAATAATTATAAACTATCATCGGCGTACACTGATTATTACTAAATTGTTTAAAATTAAATGCGCAACGCAAACAATTAATCGCATTCGCAACTAATACATTATGTCTGGGCTGATAATTAAAGCCCTGATTATGTATACTTCTTCTTTTTCATACATGTACTATTCGTTGCGAATGTACATGAAACGCCGTTAAATTATTTATTTAGTATCAGTCCAAACAAATCCGAGAAAACATGCCAGACACATGCTTTTGCCACCAATACATGTCTTGTTATGCCGATTTGTTTAATGGTAAGAACTGAAGTTGTCATATTATTATTGGTAATTAAAGTCTGAAAAAATGAAAATAACAGGCATTTTGGTATTTTTAAGACACTGACAAACAATATATAACTGTGTGTTGAATTTATTCTTACACTCCATTGCTCCGTATAAAGCTAGAACAATTTTAAAAATTGGTAAACGTGTGTAACTCAAGACTATGCATGTATTGCCTGCATACTAACGTGCTGAAAAACGTGTTTCTCACATGTCGGTTGCTGATATCGGTTCTGGTCCTGCATCTAATTTAAGAACTATGCAACCCGAAGAAATCTCAAACTGGATGGGCAATGCTGCTGTGAATAATGTTGATAGTTTTATCCCTGTACGAATATCAGGTAGAAACATTCCACATCTTGAATGTGCCAATATTGACAGTGCGGTTGAAGACGGTAACGATGATGATGACTTCACAGAACATATACGCAAACGGACAAAACGGTTCTATATCGGCGGATTTAAGCCGAGTATTACTGATGTTAAAGTGATAAACTTTGTTGAACGCAGAGGACTAAAGGTTACATTAGTTAGCATATTTAAGCCTCGAAATAGCAGAAATGTAGTGATTCAATTGAATGTTGAGGTCAAAAATAGTAAAAAACTGTTGGAGACAGGTTTTTGGCCGAACGGTATAAAATGTAGACCATGGGTTTCCAAAAGTAGATACAAAGAGTCGGTCAGTTCTAAAACACCAGCTTATGGTGAAAAGGAGCATGATGGTCACGACTTTAGCGATAGCTATAGTCGCACTAGCCGTGGTCATTACAATAGAGATAAAGTGTTGAACACTCATAGTTACCCTGGTTACATAAATAATTACAGTAATGGTCAAACATCCCGTTCACATTTGACCGGTAATAAATTGGTTCAACACTTGTCTCAGGTTTATAATCAAGAAGAACGCATCAATGGCAGCCATGCGTGCGATCTAGGCGAACATGTTTCATATCAAATGTCAATGGCTATTCCCAGTGTTGATACCTACGGTCATGGTCGTGATGTAGAATCTTGGAATCACGATCATCGTAGTCCTAAATCAGTGCCTTCATGGCAACTCTATCCAAATTATGTGCATTATTAAGTGTATGTTATACTGCCCTGTTAAGGTATTAAAGTTACAAGTAAGTTTAACATGGCATGCTTCAATTTATGTTCATGGAATGCGACTGGTCTAATGTCCAGCTCGTATTACCTCAGTACATTACTAAATAATGAAAACATAGACATATGTGGCATATCGGAGCACTGGCTCTATGAAAAAGATTTACATTTTTTAAATAGTATCCACCATGACTTTTGTGGTATAGGTAAATCAGACTTTGACTTGTCATTGCCGGGGTGTCGAAAGGTGGGCAAAGGAGGAGTTGCTATTATTTGGCGTAAACGATATCAAAACGCTATTATACCCCTAGATTTTGACAATGATAGAATTATCGGTGTTCAGTTACAGATAGAGCAAGGTTATTTTGTTTATGTTATCCAAGTTTACACACCATGTAAAAACCATTCAATGAACACGTTTAGAGAGCATCTAGATAAACTTCGTGATGTCGTTAACATGTATTCTGAACGGGGTAGAGTAATAGTGATGGGCGATTTCAATACACATCTCCAAGGCGCTCACTATTTGAAACAAAACGATAATCGAGGAATGGAACTGACTAGATTAATGAATGATCTTAACTTATGTGCTGTGGATACCATGTCCATATGCCAAGGTGCACGATCGAGTTATGTTTCTTATGATTGTATATATCAGTCTCTTATAGATCACATACTGGTCCCTATTGAATGTATAGATATTATAAACAGATGTGAAATACTTGATGATAATTGCCTCAATGTTTCTAGGCATAGACCGATAATTATACAATTAGAAATTGAGATACGTTTTACAAAGAATGACTGTGTAAGGAGACCTACCAGGTGGCATAAGATAAGTCAATCTATGTTGGAAATATACAAAACGGAACTGACTTCTAAATTAGAACATGCAATTGAGCGCGTGAGAATGCACGATGAACATGTAAAAGATGATATTCACAAATTGTATACAGGTATTACTAATTCTATTACGGACGTATCACAAAATGTATTTCCTAGAGCTAGATTTAGATCATATCTAAAACCATATTGGAATAAAACTATTAAAGACATGCACCGGAATATGCGAGTCAAACGAAATGAATGGCTTTCGGAAGGTAGACCCAGAATGCCGGTAAATATATGTTTTAAACAGTACAAAATCGCAAAGCGTATATTTCGTAACTATCACCGCAAGTTAGCAGGGCAATATTTGCGTGATAGAGACGACGAAATAGATAAAGTAGCGTCAATTGACAGTGCCCTTTTCTGGAAGCTTGTTAATAAAAGAAAAACAAAATCATGCTCTAGTGCTGGTAGTGAATTAAAATTTTGCGATAAGATTTACAGAGATCCAAAAGATATAGTTGACCAATGGGGAAACTATTTTGCTGAACTGTATTCAGACATAGAAAAAACACATTTTAATAATGAGTTTTATAATCACGTTAAATTGGTCGTTTCGTAGACTAAAAAGATCCCAGTTGATGTGGGTCAATCTAATGATATAAGCGTCGAGGACTAAAGAGGTTGTATTAAATGCCTAAAAACCGGCAAAGCATGTGGTATCGATGGTGTTTACAATGAACACCTAATACACGGTGGTGCTACGTTAGAAAAAATATTACTTTATTTATTTATTCAAATGTTGAATAACACATATGTTCCTTCCTCTATGAAGCAATGTATGATAATCACTCTACACAAAGGTGGTCATACGCGGAAGGATGATCCTAACAATTACCGTGCTATAACATTGTCATCGTCGATTCTAAAGTTGTATGAGCGCATTTTATTGAAACGACTACAAAGTAGTGTTACGAAGCCTATACATGGGTTACAAGGAGGATTTCAAGAGCAAATGGGTTGCGTTATGACGTCATTTTTATTTCGCGAATGTAGTTTATATTGTAAAGAAAATGGTAGTAAACTATTTAGTTGTTTTCTTGACTCTAAACAAGCCTTTGATAGACTTTGGCATGATGGCCTTTTCTACAAGCTTCGTAAGCTTAATATTCCACACAAACTATGGTTGATGATAGTTGAAATGCACGAAGGCATGTCTAGCTGTGTCTTCAATAAAGGTTTCAAGTCGGACTGGTTCCCTATAAAACAAGGTACCAGACAAGGCGGGGTGTGGTCTCCCTTTCTCTACCTCATCTACTTAAATGATCTTATTGAAGAGCTCTGTGATTGTAATCTCGGCTTAAAAATAGGCAACATTAAGTTATGTTGCCCTACCGTGGCTGATGATATGACTTTATCAAGTCTTTCCAATCATGGACTTAAACGTATGCTAAGCATCTGCTACGAATACTCGTGTTTATGGCGTTACGAATACAATTCTTCGAAATCAGCAGTAATGGTTCTAAATGAAACTAAATTTGCCTATAATAATACAAACAGAGCATGGATGCTCGGCAAGGACAATGTCAACGAAGTTGAAAAAATTATCCATTTGAGAATAACGTGCAGTAAATACTTGAAATTAACAGATACTATAAAGTCCTGTTGCAATAAAATTAGAGGCACATATTTTAGTTTGGTAAACTCTGGTCTGTTTGACAATGGTCTGCAGTCACTAACATGTAAGAAAATTTACAATGCTGTGGTTCTTCCAAAAGCCCTATATGGCAGTGAATGTTGGTATTTTTTGAGTATGAGTGATGTTTTAACATTAGAGAGGTCACATCGACTATGCGTAAAACATATGCAAGGTTTTCATATTAGAACAAGAACAGATGTGGCTTTAAGTTTGCTTAATTGTTTACCAATTGCATCTGAGATAGACCGACGGATACTTACCTTTCTGGGACAACTGTGTAGGTTACAAAGAGATTGTGCAGTAAAACATGTTTTTAATCAGGATAAGCGCATTTACAATTAACAACTGTTTGACAGGTTTTATTCCAGACATATACACTATCCTTAATAGATATGGCCTTACGCATGTCCTGGACGGGTACGTTTCGAATGGTCACTTTCCTAGCAAACTGTGCTGGAAAAAGCTAGTGAATGGTAAAATATATGAAACTATAACCACTGAATTGAACAATAGGCTTGCTGAACCTGAATTTATAAGGTTTTGCTCAATTCATAGTAGCTATAGAGAATCCAATGTATGGTTATATGCTAGAAGTCACCCAACATCTCTCAAATATTGTAAGACAGTTTGTGTGATTATTGCAAATATAACAAGAATAAATGAAAACTGCAAAAGGTGTGATGTAATGACAGACAATGTTGTTGACCATTGCATATGCAATTGCCCATACGTAGCAAATGAAAGAACTAATTTGTGGTTAACAATACAAAACCAATTTGGATTACATGTAAAAGAAACCCTTTCGGCGCTTAACAAAAGCGACGTTGTTAATGTGTTCCTTGGTGCCAACAGCAACATGATTGAAACACTTCTCTCAGATGAAATAGACCGGTTTTATGGTACGATATTTAGGTGCATACATTGGGTGTGGTTAAAATATGTAACAGTATAAACATAAATTAATTATATAATATGTATGCTTCAGCGCCAGTTCCTGGCACAGATTTGATTTTGCTTGATTTGGCATATATAACTGCCAACATGTATATACGTTCTTGTTTTTTTTGTGTAATTATTTTGTAATTGGTTATCTGTCATTGTTATTTGTATACTATGCGAATCTCCTATATGGAGGAAATAAAGAATATTATTATTATTATTATTATTGTAAGCGGCATGTAATAATTATAAACTATCATCGGCGTACACTGATTATTACTAAATTGTTTCAAATTAAATGCGCAACGCAAACAATTAATTGCATTCGCAACTAATACATTATGTCTGGGCTGATAATTAAAGCCCTGAGTATGTATACTTCTTCTTTTTCATACATGTACTATTCGTTGCGAATGTACATGAAACGCCGTTAAATTATTTATTTAGTATCAGTCCAGACAAATCCGAGAAAACATGCGACACATGCTTTTGCCACCAATACATGTCTTGTTATGCCGATTTGTTTAATGGTAAGAACTGAAGTTGTCATATTATTATTGGTAATTAAAGTCTGAAAAAATGAAAATAACAGGCATTTTGGTATTTTTAAAACACTGACAAACAATATATAACTGTGTGTTGAATTTATTCTTACACTCCATTGCTCCGTATAAAGCTAGAACAATTTTAAAAATTGGTAAACGTGTGTAACTCAAGACTATGCATGTATTGCCTGCATACTAACGTGCTGAAAAACGTGTTTCTCACATGTGTGAAGGACCTCCACAGGTAATTACAAATCCGTTTTAAACTTACACCCCCATATATATTACAACTGTATCTTTCTTTCTTTTTTAACAAACTGGGTCCCCCTAGTCGTAGAAAGCGCGTACATCGCTGTTATATTCATAAAGCACACCAATGTAGATCATTGTTTTATATTTATATTACTGTATAATCGCGTACATCGTCAATGTCCAATATGCCGACACAAAATCTACTCAAGCCACGCGCGCTATGACACTTGCCGCGATCTTTGAAGATGTACTTGTCTCAGATTCACATCTGTGAGCATGTTTACCACAATTATGACGCAACACATTCCTTTGATCATTTACACGTCACGCCTTCGGACCGTGTCAAACTGGCATATCGCCCTGTTAAATATTTACAGAATTATATTAAAGGAACACACGCAAATCTTGAAATGTTTATCAAGCATTGAAAATAGCGTCTCGATTTATTTATCCAGTATCATGTTAACCCTACTTGCATATACCGATAATTAAAATAATAAATCTTAGCATCCGTCCGAATTTTCGATCTACACCGAACATTCTTCGAAAGACAGCACACTTTTCAATTTGTGTCGCATCTTGCAAACATTCGGCTTTTGAATCGTTGCATTCCTTTTCTGTATGTTTTCTGGCAGATAATACACATTGTCTAGTTTGTGGGATTGAATTGTGACATAAAAGAAACAATAGCTGATATCAGATTCAGTGGATTTGAACCTGAACAAACGAAAGAATGAAAGAGTTCCGATATGGAGAAACGCATTTAGTGTGATATTTCAAACAACCGTGTGTTCAGTAAAGGAATCTCCATACTCGACAACAATTATACTGAAAACGATGCCATTATAGGTGCATCAGTCTATTGTAATCAATGGAGTATATTCATAATATGGATAAAGTTAGTGGTGGTGGTGTGTGGGTGGGTGTGGGAGTTGGGTGGTGGTGTGGTGGGGGTAGTGGGGTGGGGGAGTCTTATCTGCATGCGTGTCATTGGCCATTCACTTAAATCCGCGGCACTCTGTTTATGAAACATTTGTTTAATAAATTATTGTTTTATTGAGTTTCCCGGAATGCGTCTGATTAATAATTTGATAAAAAAAACATCCGTAAATAATAGTTTTGCATGGGATGAGACATGCCGCTTTTATATGTTTATAATGAAGAAATACTTGTTAATCGGTGTAGGTAAAAACTGTTACTGAAAACTTATACATTTGACGAGCATCTGACGAGCATTTCTTTCCTTGTGTGAACGTCTCCGTGGCCGAATGGTAAACGGTGTTGCGTTGTAAACCATCGCCTCACCTCGCATTGCTGCGGGTTCGAATCCCACTGGGAGCTCGACTTGTAAGTGAGAAAGTGTCGATTCTTACGGATGGCGGGAGGTATACAGTACGGGTTCTACCCAGGTAAAGTGGGTGGTCTGCCTCCACCACAAAAACAATCGACCGTCATATATAACCTTACATGTGTTGAAAATGACGTAAAACACCATACAAACAAACAAAACAAACAAACAAACTTTCCTTGTTTACACTTTACTTTCTGAATTCATATATCAGGTCATTTCATGTTTATTTCAAAATGTCAAGATTAGATGCAATAAATGCGCAGTTTTAATAGAGTGACAAAATGCAAACTTGTGGAAACTATATATATTCTAAAAGAAGCACAGTAATCATATTACAAAATATATTACTATGTGCATATTAATGTAACTTCAAATAACTCATGAAAGGTAGAAATGATTAAAATTAACCACGCCACATTCAACATTTACAGTCGCATTATTACGGACGAGTGCATAGTACGTGTGTGAAAATTGATAAATATTAACTGTACACAACTTTAAATAAGGTAAATACGTGATTCAAATTATTAATGAGTCTCATCTTTTGATGTTTATTTTCCATCTTTGATTAAAACTGAATAGCTGTTGTTAGATCATTAAAAAAACGTCTTACAGGGGTTAAAAGGCCAGACATAGATCACGAAAAGCAAATTGAAATTCAAATCAGCAGACAGTATCGTTGAATATGTTGTTTTGGAGTGAATAACATTTTATCTTATCGAAAAATGTGAAAACTTTATATTTTCACGAATGCGAAGCATGAGTGTAAATATTGAAGCTTGATCACTTCGAGATGAAATAAAATCTGTTATTTACGACAAAACAACACATTTTCTTTTTATTTTATGTTTTATAATCAAAGT
The DNA here is from genome assembly GCA_037043455.1 of Cyrtodaria siliqua. Lineage (NCBI taxonomy): Eukaryota > Metazoa > Mollusca > Bivalvia > Adapedonta > Hiatellidae > Cyrtodaria > Cyrtodaria siliqua. Next base: position 222,999 of record JAWPHD010001622.1, read on the forward strand.
GTACTGCAGTATGCAGAAAACTAAATAAAACATTGACGACGTCATTGGCTTAGTATGATAAAATGGATGTTTTTAATTCCCCATATCTTCTAAACTACTTAACCGATTTCAATAATCTACGACTCATTTGTTTTATGAAGTTATTTCCAATTCAGTGATATAACCTTTATAGCAACTTTCGGAAAAAATAGTTTTTGAAAAAAAACAAGTAGTTACGGCAGTGAAAATATAAAGCTCTATATTTCACACGTATGAAATACCACTTTTATTTCATTGCTAAAATCCACTATTTCACTGCTAAGCAAAAAATAAAAATTCAAATTAGGGATACAAATTCATATAATCACCTGTCAAATTAAAATGCAAATCAGCAGACAGTATTCTTGAATACTCGTATAAATTCAAATTAGGAATACAAATTCATATTTCATTTTTAAATGAGAAAACCTCTAGTATTAACCCTTGCAAAATGGAGTCTCTTTCGAAAACCCCGTTCGGTCCTGGGCCCGATCCTCTCTTGTTTGGGTATGGTCGCCTGTGTAGGCGTGGAACAGCTTGGGAGGGGGCGGGGTGTCGGTGACAGTTTTCAGAACCCCCAAAATTGTGTTTGCTCGACAGTCAGCAACGGGCCCCAAAGGCGGGGTCTTCGGTTGTCTTTGAGCCAGTAATCCCAGTTTTGGTGTTGGCCACCAAACTCGAAGGTCTCCAGAGTCGCAGACACCCAGGTGGCAACGATTCATCCCAATCGTATGGCCCATGAATGCCTTTCTCATCGGGCTTCTCCCCAGGCATCATTGTCCCCGTGTTTTAAGACCACTTGTCACTTTTTCAAATTTTCTGATCGTGTGAAGTCGATCATTTCATTATTTTGAAGCTAAAAAATACAACGTGCTTTTCGTTGGCTTCTAATCGACATGAGAAATTATATATTTCTCGCTTCTTTGAGGTTGTTGATCATAATTTGTTTTGGCGTGATTGCGAAGGGAATTCTACGTTGATATTCTCTTTGTAATCTCTCATTCGGATCCACTGGATGGTTAGTTTATGAATGCACGAAACCACTTTCACCAATTCCAGGAGGTCACTGAAATTACCGAACATGTTTCTGCTTTTTCGACATGGAAGATCGTCCACTAAGCTCCCATCATGGTCAGGTATCCAGCTCTAGCTGTAAATCCCCATCACATAGTCAACACTTGCCAATGCACTCCACGTGGGGACCGTTGTAGGCGGTGAACTACTCAGCAAAAAACAAAGAATTCTCTTCCTCTCTTAATATGTTTGCGTTTTCATTCAATCTCGTCGTTTTTAATTCATTCGTGAATATCGGTCAATCCCTTCATTATTCGGGATCATGCCTCGTGTGTATTTCGACGGATCGGTGTGTTACAAAGCTTGACATTTTGCTAGCAGGAAGGAAACGGGACGAGAAAATAATTCACTGTTGATATATACAAAATATGGCCGTTAGCAACACGTGATGATGAATGATTTGCGTTGCGTGTGTGCACTACTTTCAAGGCTGGTGTAAACGATAAGCAAAATAAACTGCCTACTATGTACTGGATTCCTAAATTACATAAACATCCATATAAGGCTCGCTTTGTTTCGAATTCTAGTGCCTGCACCACAACAAACATCTCCAAACTTTTAACTTCTTGTCTTACTGCCGTTAAAGATCACGTTAAACTATATTGTGATAAAACTTATGAAAACTCTGGGATTAATTTATTTCGGTCTATAAAAAATTCAGGAGACGTTCTTGATACAATTTTTAAGAAAGGTCAAGTTTCATCAATAAGCACTTATGACTTCTCTACACTATATACAACCTTACCACATCACCTTATTAAAGACAAGCTAATTTCTCTTATTCAAAAAACATTCGCTATAGAAAATACTACATTTTTGGCATGTAATAATATAAAAGCGTTTTTTACTAACGGCAGTTTAGACAATTATACTATGTGGACTTGCTATGAAGTTTGTGAAGCACTCATCTTCCTATTAGATAATATTTTGTCAGGTATGGAACCACCGTTTATAGACAAATTGTTGGTATCCCTATGGGTATGAACTGTGCACCACTTGTCGCAGATTTGTTCTTCTTTTGCTATGAAAGGGATTTCATGTTGAGTCTTTCACCAGATACCCAGGCAGATGTTATTGAAGCCTTTAATGACACCTCTCGGTATCTGGATGACATATTGAACATTGACAACCCTTTCTTTCCAACTATGGTTAATTATATTTATCCTAAAGAATTTCAGCTTAACAAAGCTAATATATCTGATAATAACGCTTCTTTTCTTGATTTAGATCTCTCGATTGAAAATGATAAAATAATTAGCAAAATCTATGACAAGAGAGATGATTTTAATTTTGACATTGTTAATTATCCCCACTTGGATGGGGATGTTCACCGAGCAACTTCTTATGGGGTGTATGTGTCTCAACTTATTGGTTTTTCTAGAGCTTGTACTCGAGTTGAGGACTTTAATATTCGTAATCTTTGTATAACTAAAAAGTTACTCAATCAGGGTTACCGTTACCATAAACTTCGTAAAACCTTTGCAAAATTTTATTATCGTAACCCTGATCTTCTTTCCAAATATAAAAGTAATTTAAGGACTCTTCTGCGACAAGGACTATCACAACCTGACTTCTATGTTTATGTGATTTATAAACTTCATAAGATTCTAGGTCATGATCACTTTCATACTATCTTTGTTAAACTTGTTAAAAAGTTTATCAAAAGAGGTTATGACCCTATCATTTTGCAACGTACTGTATGTTTGGTGGTGGACCCTTTTACAGTTCGCCACTATGCTTTCCTCTTTAATTGTACGATGACCGGACAGGCTGTGGACCCTATGATGACGCCTACCTAAAGCCCATTGGGACGGTGGCGTTTGATGTTTGTCCATGATCTTTCTTGTCGTGCCCTTAATGGTTTATTCTCTTACTGCTCTGGCTTCTGCAAAGTCATTGAGTACCTTCATTGTGGCTTTCTAGGCTATTGTTTTTTTTGTATTTTATTTACACGAGCATATTTGTGTTTTACTTATATTGCCTATTGATGCTGCCTTGTTGGTTAGAGATTAGATCATGGCGGGGATTTCTTTATTTACACTGGCCTGTTTTAATGGGATGACAGTAGGGTAAGTGTGAGGTTTGGTGCACCCTAAAACCGGTTTAAACCCCCAGTGGCCTACTTTGCCACTGACCGTTCCAAGGCGGTAGCCCTATTGTCAACCCTTTTTGTGTTTGTAATGTCGTTTGCATTTATTATTGCTTTTGCATTCTTGTTTGTCTGTTTGCGTGTTTGTTTCTGTGTTTTGTGGTTGATTGTCCTCCTTGAATGCTACTTTCCCTGTCGGATCTTTTTATATTTCTTTTTTGTTATTTACAATACATATGAAAATGTTATCACTACTTTCATTTATATAAACTATTGCTGGAGCAATCGGCCAAATGACATTGCAAAACGTTGATGATAACTTTGATCTTGCAAACTTTTGGCGGAAATTTAAGTAGAGCCATGCTAGTATGACTAACCGATACGGAAACCTAGATGCGTCAAAGAAATGATCGAGAGATGTTGCGAATGGTCTTTTATTCTGCAATAGGCTCCAGTTTTCACCTTGTTTAACCCTTTCTCCGAAAAGTTTTACATTATCGGTCGATAAAAATATTAATTCATTATCCAGAATTATTCAGAAGGCCCCCCCCCCCCCCCCCCCACTCACCTACTCTCCCTACTCCACCTACATTCTTTAAATAAACTATTTTGTTCGATTATGGTACGTTTGTAACTACTTATCTGTTTCGGTTTTATATAATAAAGAACACAAATCAATGACAATCAATATTCGATCTCTTCTGACCTCATTCCATTTTACATTGACCAGAGGGTACGTGTACAGCTAAACAAAATGAATCAGGTGACACAGTAACTAGCAAAATCATGTTTACTCAATATTCATTGAAACTGTAGATTTTGAAAAATGTTGTTACCTTTAGCGTAGACAGTTGTTACCTTTAGCGTTAATATGAAAAGTTGTTACCTTTACTGTTAGCGTTGTTACCTTTAGCGGAAGACGTCAGTGTTACCTTTAGCGGAGGTTATTACCTTTAGCGTTGGAATTGTTACCTTTAGCGGTGGTTGTTACGTTTAGCGGAAGTGTTACGTTTAGCGCTGTTACAAACAATAAAGCAAACTTAGTGATTGATATTCAGTTTAAAAATCACAGATTCCACCTCAATAAAAGTACATACATATACACAACCTGCATACATAGTCTATTAATGGCTGCAAACAATTCCATACAAGTCTTATGACGCGAATATCTTTATTTGCCGTGTAGTGGGTACTGTCCAGGGTCGTCTTTCTGTATTGGGGAATGGGGCTGGGGACGCGAGAGGGGGACATTTTGCGTTGATTTTAAAGGAAAGGGGATTTTTTTGCTACAAAATTTGCATCAATACTATATTATCCGTTTTTTAATTGTTTAAGTGGCACCAAGAATGTTCCATTCCAAATTACAAAATGTATGCTGTTTTCCTGTATAGGAGTTTAACATTTTCTAATATATATATTAATTTTTTTTGAGGGGAATTTTTCACAGGAAAAGGGGAAAAATATATACTTTTAGGGGAGGTGAATCGGGCCGAATTTCGGCCCCAAAAATGGTCAAACGAAGGCCCTGCTGTCTGTCGTTAATTTAATTGACGGCTAAGAGAACGTGTGCTTTTTCTTCATGCGGAATGCTTTAGGCTAACGTTTATATTTCCAAAACAAATATTTATTTTATATAAAAAATACGTCCGAGAAGTAGTTTTTCTTCACGCGGAATGCTTTGGGCTAACGTATATCTTTTCAAAACCAATGCTTGTTTATCGATAATGCATCAATATATTTTATTTGAGATAATGTGAGAAAAGCATACATAAATTTAAAACTAGCGCTGATATTGAAATATTTCTATATTGGTGCACTCTTGCTTGATACGCTCACAGATAGTAATAAACTTTCAAATGAATTAAACCCTTTATGTTGTTATGTTTCACAGATAGATTTAATTTGTCATTATATGGTACTGTAGCTGTACGAATCATAGCTCTAATGGTTACCATATAGTGTATAGTATATATTACCTACCTGCCTGTAGGACCACTACCACTTCATTACTGATATGGCACTGTAGCTGTACAGATCATAGCTCTAATGGTTACCATAGATTGTATAGTAGATATTACCTACCTGCCTGTAGGACCACAATCACTTCATTATATGGCACTGTAGCTGTCAGAATCATAGCTCTGATGGTTACTGTAATGTTTGTAATTGTTAATATTCATGGGATAGAAATGAAACACAAGTTATACTTCTGGTTACTAAATCTATTCTAATACTTAATCTGAGTGCATATCCAAGGCATGCGTAGGCGGAGCTTATCAGCTGGTCAGCTATAGGGAGGAGATATGCATTGTAGCATACATTACAGTTACCATAGATTGTAAAGTAGATATTACCTACCTGCCTGTAGGACCACTACCACTTCATTATATGGTACTGTAGCTGTACGAATCATAGCTCTAATGGTTACCATAGATTTACCTACCTGCCTGTAGGACCACTACCAATTCATTATATGGTACTGTAGCTGTAAGAGTCATAGCTCTAATGATTACCATAGATTGTATAGTAGATATTTAATACCTACCTGCCTGTAGGTACAGAATATACATCTTCTCAGAGTTAATGGTACTGATGCTACAACAATCACGACCGCCACTACTACGTAATTTAACCGCCACTACTGGATCCTACTGCGTAGTTTTAAATGTCCATATAGCCCGATATTCAAGGCTACCACAGCTTTAAGCTCTTTATGAAATAACTACATGTATATACAAGCAAAGTTTTACGCAAGCGTAAAATAGCTGCCGAGAGGAAATAGCATATATCTGGGTAGGGTCTGGAAACAAAGTTTAACATAATAACATATCAAGTCACGGGTGTTAAAACAATATTGAAAAAAATAATGTTGACGTAAACACGCCACGACGGTTTTTTTTCTTACCAGACACATTCTTCCCGAGTTTTACCATCAGTTGTTCCTACCAAACATTTTGAATCCAGGTGGGCGACCTCGCTTCTCTCTGTTTAAATACCTTGATTTGCCTTACTTACTGATTACAATTCAACTTTGAGCAAGAGCTAGAAGTACACATCAGCACAGAAATACAGGTGTTCACATGTAAGGGATGCGTGTGCGTTAGTGTGTGCATTAAAACAGACGTCTCACTGCTACCATGTGTAATTATAAGATTTCGTTATCAAAGTGAAAAACTCAAAGAAACTGTTCATTGCTACCTTACCATTACATGTGCAATTATGAAAACCATATAGGCAGCGAATAAACCCATCGACTAGTGTATAACACGGCATTATAAATGGGTATCATTCCATAGAAAGGTGTTATTCAATTAAAATACAGATTTGCACTTATTCCATTCCAATATTTGCGTTTCATTCAGTTTCATTATGCTCCGTACAAAATCCCGGACGTGAACATCCCGAAAATATTGCCGCATTCTACACTTTAGTAGACTGCTCTACGAAAACGTCATTTGAGCAATAAAACCGCAAGCTTTGAACATTGAAAAATATGTGTTTATCCCATTCAAGTGTTTTAGACGGGTTCCCTAGGAATTGAAGTTGTAATGCATGCTTATTGTCGGCTACATGATTCACAGTCTGTTAACCATAGACATATTCTAAACCCATATAATAGCCTCGTCCGTCGGATAGGGACGTAAACCGGGCGGTCCCGTGTATCGGTCTATCCTCCGAGCACGTTAAAGAACCATAGAAATCTATGCGATAATAAGAGTAGGGCAGGTTCCCGGATTCCTATGTATCCTTCCCCTCTCTCTGGGGCGGCTCTAAATAACCTATACTGTGTTGATGAGCCGTTAAACAACATTCAATTCAAAACTAAATCCATATAAGAGAATAATTAATAATTAGATGACAAATACTACTAGAAGAATAAACACAACTTACCAAAGTAAACTTCCTTATTACAATTAGGACACTTCGGCATATTGAACACTTAGAGGACACTAATTTAACGATTACTTAGAGACACACTGGCCCGATGTACTACTGAATCTGTTTATATACACGCTGTATCACCAGGTTTTGTAAAGTTCGATTTCTGATCTATAAGTAGTTGAATTAATATCGTACGATCTAACGCGGATATAAACTCTCTAACATTCGTAACATGTGTATCGTAACTAAGAGCTACTGTTACCAAGCCCAGTAATCGACGTCATCAGCAGGTGCACGGGATGATCATCCGTAACGAAGATTTGTCTCGATTCGGTGGGTAAAATCATGCATTTCAGCTCTAATTCTCAGTCTATAAAAATATAATTGTGCCTAAAGTATGCCAATAAATGGGAAAAAGATTCGGTTAATATTCACTTCTGCTAATACTTAGAGGACGGAGAGCAGAATCAAAGAAAGTTATTTTAGCGGGATGATTCTCAGCGGAGGTTTTTCATTTTTGTTGTTTTTATGTCAATTTTTGAGCTTTATAATGTCATGTATTGACCTTTCACACATACCAATAACAGTTACTTGATATAAAACGTAGACAATAGTCATTTAGATAGTAAACATAATGGCGGACTTCTACAGCCGTTTATATTTAAACGCTGCGTAGCAGTCTAACCGAAGCCCAGAATATTATAGTACATATATTGTAGTAAGCGTCGCAAAACGACAGTAGCTCCAAAACGAAGACACACGTTTCTTACAAACACATTTATATTTTACAATATTATGATAATTAGTGTGGTAACATGGCAAAATGGTGCTGCAAAAGCCAAAATAATGCCGAGATCAGCGAGGTGTATAACAAGTTGTCTGTCCCTCGCGAAGACATATTTTCGCACATTAATATCTCTATCATCCAGGTGACACAAGTCAGCGCCTGAACTCAATGTTTATTAAAATGTTTGACTGAAAGTATTTTAAATACCACTATCTGCTTTGCAAAGGGGCTGGCATGCACTAGTGGATAGCACAGTGGATTTGAAATCCAGAGGACTCGTGTTCAAACCCCACCGGCACCACTGTGTTTTGTGGCGTGTTCTTGGGCAAGACACTTTCCATTTGCCTCGTCCGTCGGATGGGGACGTAAACCAGGCGATCCTCTGAGTACGTAAGAGAACCATAGGAATCCATAAGAAGTCTTTGGTAACGGGTGGGCACGTAAACCGGGCGGTCCTCTGAATACATAAGAGAACCATAGGAATCCATAAGAAGTATTTAGTAAGAGTATAGCAAGCTACCGAATTCATTTGTATTTTAGGCATTCCCTCTCTCTTGGGCATCTCCGAATAACCTTTAATGTACTGATGATCAGTAAACAACATTTAATGCATACTTCACATGCTTAGTAACCTAGAACATGTGTTCATGGGACACCGATGCCCCGCTATAGTGCTGGCGGTCGATAGCAGAGGATATGACTAAGTAATATTGGCAAATAGTTCAAATTGTGATAACAGCATGATCCTAGCAAAACATCAGGTCGGCCGGAAATTCAAGATGGTCACCACGGCTAAAATTAGATATTAAAAATGTGATTTTGTGACGACTACTTCTCAAAAACCATAAGTGATATTGTTTGAAACTTTCACCAAAATGACTGGCAAGACAAGCAGTTGGTCCTAACCAAAGTTCATTTTGATTGAATGTCAAACATGGCCGCCAGACGCCATCTTTGTTTACATAGCGTTATATAGAAAAAAATTGTGGCGACTACTGCTGAAACTACTAGACGGATTTTCATGAAACTTGACAGGACTGTTGCTTTTGATGTCTAGTTGAACCTAGCCAAAATGTACTCAATTGTTAACGTTGGCCGCCACAGCTAAAATAGATTTTTAAAAAACAAGTTTGTAGCGACTACTTCTTGAAAAATATAAGTGATATTGATATGGGACCTTTTCTAAAATTATCAGCATGACATGATGTTGATCCTTGTCAAAAAAAAATTTGATTCAATATTAAAAATGACCGCCAGTCGCCATCTTTGTTTACATAGAGTTAAAAAATAAAGTTTGTAGCGACTACTCCTCTGAAACTACTTGAAGGATTTTCATGAAACGTCACAGGAATGTTGCTCCTGATGTCTAATTAATTCTAGCAAAATTTCAGTTGGGCCGGAAATTCAAGATGGCCCCCACGGCTAAAAATAGATTTAAAAAAACAAATTTGTAGTGACTACTTCCTGAAAACTATAAGTGATATTAATATGGGACTTTTCTAAAACGATCAGCATAACATGAGGTTGGTCACTTTCCAAAATCATTTTGATTCAACGTTAAACATGGCTGGCAGCGGCCATCTTTGTTTACAAAGTGTTACATAGTAAAAGCTTGTAGCGACTACTTCTATGAAACTACTTTACGGATTTTCATGAAACTTCACAGGAATGTTGCTCTTGATATATAGTTGATGCTAGCATAATTTCAGGTCGGCTGGAAATTCAGTATGGCCATCACGGCAGTAGTATAGATAGTAGCGGTATAGGCGCAGTTTCCCCCTCGCGGGGAATGAGAAAAACTAGTGAAATAGGCCAGGGGGGACTCAGGCGTAACTCTCATTCACACCACAAAGATCTAAATGTAAGTCACGCCTAAATCAACACCGACATATTTCAACAGTTTTCTCAAGCACCCCGCGGGGGAAACTCGCCTGATACCGCTACTATCTATACTACTAATCAATCCGGTTTTGTCATTTTAATAACATAACATTTGCAACTCTTTAGGAGAGCGCAATTTTATTTTATGTCTACTTTCGCCGAATCTACTTTTGGCGAAGTGTTTCAATAACATCTGCAACTTGTTAAGCAAAGTCAGACGGAACCGGGCAGTAGTCTTCATCATCGCTCTGCATATCATCTTTTACCATGGAGTATTTTATTTTCCTACACTTTGCTATTTTGTATTTCAGTCCAAGAAGCTCTTCTCTGTTTCTATCCAGCTCACGTTCATAATTATCCTTTTCAACAACAATCTTTTTCGCTTATTGACTTTACTCTTTTTGGTGTCCATAAAATCATCACGAACTACTTCATATTCTACTTGGAGTTGCCTACCTCTCTTCAATTCTCTTCTGTATTTATCTTTTAAATTGTTAAGTTTTCTGCAAACCTTTTCTAATTTGTCTTGTCCCATTATATAATAATACTATATATAATTATTTTTAAGCCCTTATTTAATATTTTCAATATCATTGAATGAAACCCAACTATTGAAATCTTCATTGTAAACCTTCCATTTAATCAACGCTTGTTTCTTTTTATAATCACGTCGTAATACTTTTTCAATCATGAATACTTCTTGGTCAGCTTTTATCATTTCTAATTCGTAAAAGCTTCCATCAATGTTTTCGTTGTTTAAATCTTTTATTTTGTATGTCACAGGATTTGTGTTTTGAATTTCATCAACAACAAATATTTCTTCGGTCCAATTTGGGGTATAACCTTTCTCAAACGTTCTTTTATATTTGCTAATTCTAACATTATCCCCTATTTTAAACTTTGGCTTAATTTGAGTACTTTTCATCTTTCCATAAAAGTTGAAATACACTTTTCCTTTATTTTTCTCGTCACTAGCTTTAGTTGGTGTCATTTTAATACTCCGATGTTTTGTATTATTATACTTGTCAACCATTTCTTGTAACACGTCTAAATACGTATTTGTATTGTTAGCTGTAAAATATTTCCACATCTTTTCTTTTAATGTTCTGTTAAATCGTTCAATTACTACAGCTTTTCCAAAATTAAAAGTGTGATACATTTCGATATTATTGTCACTAAGGAATTGCTTAAACGTCTTGTTGTAAAATTCCACTCCTTAATCAACCCACAACAATGTACACTGTCTTCCTCTACTGATTATCTGTTGGAACGCTTTGGTAATTTCTAAACCAGTTTTATTTGGAACCGGTACAACCCAAGCAAATTTACTAAATAAATCAGTAACAGTAAGCAAATATTTAGTACCTTTATTATACTCTGAAAACGATTGCATATCAACCAAATCAGCAGACCATATTTTATCAATTTCATTAACAATCACACGGCGTTGAGTGAACTTTCTTCGTATAGGCTTATGAAGTTCATCTGCTAACTTGTCAGACCATTTCAACGCCTTTTCTAGTTTTTTTGAGTTTCCAAGACCAAGTTTATATTTTGTACTAATAACTGATTTTACTATCAAATTCTTAGCAATATTTTCTCCGATAGTTTTAGACTTACTGGATTTCAAACCAGCAAGCATATTTTTATCACACATTGATTTATTAATAGGATTTTCATAATAACAATGATCATGATCTTTACAAAAAGCATTTAATTCATTTACCGGCTCTCCGCTATCAAGCGGATTACCCGGACCGCAATATTTATAACCAGGAAGTGTTAGCCCCTTTTTGGGTAGCAAAGGAAGAAAAGCTTTATGAATATCAATATTTCCACCTTCTGTGTTTTTAACAAACTTTGTTTTAGTAATACCACAAGATGCACAAGTTGCTCTTAACATTTTTCTACCATTTTTTGCTAAAACATACTTAGGATCAACATTTTCAGTAACCTTTTTTTATTTTATGCAATAACGCATATATAATATGATTAGATTAAACTTTGTTTACAAAATATGATTTTATAATGTTTTCATTTTCTATCGGCTTTTGAGGTTTTAGCATTTTATAAAGAATATTGTACACACTGTTTCCTTCTTGCAACTTTTTGACAAAGTACAAACAGAAGTTTCTATCTTTACAAATGGTCGCCATTTGCCATTTGCAGTATAATCAAGTACAAACGTGGTTTCACAAGAAAGAATCCAACTAACTTTCGCAATGATACGCGGTTCCACTTCCCGCATGCATCGCCGTAATAGCAAAACTGGCAGGAACATTCGGAAAACACGAAATTCAATGTCGATGGCGGATCGAGGATTTTAGTTTAGTGGGGACGTGACATTTTGAGCAACGGGGTCGGCCGGTGTAAGGAAAAACCATAAAATAATGATGCCCCGGTCATTTTGCTATGTAGTAAAATGACCCCCGGTCAAAATTCTATGTAATAAAATGACACCCCGGTCATAATTTGTTCTGTCGTGAAATGACTCTTTCGAAATAGCCAGTAATATTACAATCCCCTCACACGTAAAAATATGACCCCGCCTATTGAATTTTATCTGCTTTATTTAAAAAAACAGCCAACCTTTTGGTATCATACAGTTTATATGTGAATGGTTCAAGGAAGGAATTTTTCGCGGTTTGCTATATCCCAGGGTTAGACATGTCGGTACCGAAGTCATTTGTTTTGCATTATCTTGATCATTCACGCTAAACCGAGAATTCGTATTGAACATAGGGGGAAAAATGAATAACTCCGATGCTGACATGTCTAACCCTGAGTTTTCGTTACACCCCTATTAGTTATAGACAAGTTTTACTAAAGGTATTTTATCCACCGACGAAGTCGGAGGGGTATAGTTTTGGCGTTTTTGAAATAAATTGGCACAAATACCCATCTCATCTCATCGCGACGACGCACAGAACCCAAAACCTGGGTTTGTATCGTCAAAGGCAAGGTCATACGGTCATATACTTTTTATATGTGCTTTTAATAAGGTATTTTGTATTCTCTCTCCATAACGCTCATGTTTGCAGGGATTTGGTAGGGAATTGGCACAAATACACAAATACTCAACTCATCAACACATGCATGGAGACCCCCAGGCCCCCAGTCCCCTCCTCAGTTTTATTTTATTTACTTCTATTATTTTATTAATCCCAACGAACGTACAGCTTTGGCGTTGTCCGTCCGTTCCGGGCGTTCGTCCGTCCGTTATAATTTCCGTGTCCGCTGCATAACTCTCAAACGCATGGAGAGATTTTAAAATAAAGATTTGAGCCATTTTTGTTAAATTATTGTATTGTCAAATCTCCTCCGCCCTTCAAATTAGTTTTCATTTTTTCAAAGTGTCACCTGTGCGCTCGCCTATGCACGCTCCTGGCACACGCTCCTATGTGTACATGTATACATACGGTTATCTACGGATTACCGTACGGGCATGTTAAAAAAATATTGCATGCACTCGATGTAATATTAGTTAGTGCGCATGAGATAATTTGTCACCTGTGGTAGTTATACCGCTCCTCATTGAGTATCGATACGCCCTCCACATCTAGAAGATATAAAACTTCTCAACTGAGTATTGATAACCCTCGATTGAGTATTGAATTGATAACCCCTCGCTATTGAGTACAGATACCCCTCCCCATTTAGTATTGATACCCACTTCCACATTGAGTATTTACAATACCTCTCCATTGAGTATTGATACAAGTACCCCTCCACATTGAGTATCGAAGGGGTATCAATACTCGATGGAGAGATTTTATAGGTACTCACTGTGGAGGGGGTATCAATACGTAATGGGGAGGGCATCAGTACTCAATGTGGTGGGTGTATCTATACTCAATGGGGAGGGTTATCAAAACTCAATAGCGTGTGGTATCAATACTCAATAGGGACGGGTATTTATACTCAATGGGGAGGGGTTATCAAAACTCAAAGGGAAGGGAGTATCGATACTCAACGATACTGAATGTGGAATTAGTATCAATACTCAATAGCGAGGGCATATCAATGAGGAGGGTGTATCAAAACTCAGTCGGGAGGGAGGGGGGTCTTTTCTGTATGCGTGTCATTGGACATTCACTTAAATCCGCGGCATTCTATTTATGAAACAGTTATTTAATAAATTATTGTTTTATTGAGTTTCCCGGAATGCGTCTGATTTATAATTTGATAACAAAAACATCCGTAAATAATAATTTTGCATTGGATGAGACATGCCGCTTTAATAGGTATATAATGAAGTAATACTTGTTAATACAGTGTAGGTAAAAACTCTTACTGAAAACTTATACATTAGACGAGCATCTCACGAGCATCTCTTTCCTTGTGTGAACGTCTCCGTGGCCGAATGGTAAACGACGTTGCGTTGTAAACCATCGCCTCGAATCGCTGCGGGTTCGAATCCCACTGGGAGCTCGACTCGAAGTGTCGATTCTTATGGATGGCGGGAGGTGTACAGTACTGGTTCTACCCAGGTAAAGTGGATGGTCTGCCTCCACCACAAAAACAATCGACCGTCATGTATAATCTTACATGTGTTGAAAATGACGTAAAACACCATACAAACAAACAAAACAAACAAACAAACTTTTTTTGTTTACACTTTACTTTCTGAAATGCTATATCAGGTCATTTCATGTTTACTTCAACATTTCAAGATTAGATGCAATACATGCGCAGTTTTAATAGAGTGACATAATGCAAACTTGTGGAAACTATATATATTCTAAAAGAAGCACAGTAATCATATTACAAAATATATTACTATGTGCATATTTATGTAATTTCAAATAACTCATGAAAGGTAGAAATGATTAAAATTAACCACGCCACATTCAACAGTATCAGTCCGATTATTGCGGACGAGTGCATAGTACGTGTGTGAAAATTGATAAATATTAACTGTACACATCTTTAAATAACGTAAATACGTGATTCAAATTATTAAAGATTCTCATCTGTTGATGTTTATTTTTCATCTTTGATTAAAACTGAATAGCAGTTGCCAGATCATTAAAGACAGTCTTACAGGGGTTAAAAGGCCAGACATAGATCACGAAAAGCAAATTGAAATTCAAATCAGCAGACAGTATCGTTGAATATGTTGTTTTGGAGTGAATAACACATTTTATCTCATCGAGAAAAGTGAAAACCTTATATTTTCACGAATGCGAAGCATGAGTGAAAATATTGAAGTTTGATCACTTCGAGATGAAATAAAATCTGTTATTTACGACAAAACAACAAATTTTGTTTTTATTTTATGCTTTATAATGTACTGTAGTATGCAGAAAACTAAATAAAAAATTGACGACGTCATTGGCTTAGTATGATAAAATTGCTGTTTTAATTCCCTATATCTTCTAAACTACTTAACCGATTTCAATAATCTACGACTCATTTTTTTAGTTAAGTTATTTCCAATCCAATGATGTACCTTTATAGCAACTTTCGGAAAAAAACAGTTTTTGAAAAAGAAAAAAGAAGTTCCGGCAGTGAAAAAATAAAACTATATTTCACACGTATGAAATACCACTTTTATTTCATGGCTAAAATCCACTATTTCACTGCTAAGCATGAAATAAAAATTCAAATTAGGGATACAAATTCATATATCACCTATCAAATTAAAATGCAAATCAGCAGACAGTATCCTTGAATACTCGTATAAATTCAAATTAGGAATACAAATTCATATATCATTTTTAAATGAGAAAACCTCTAGTATTAACCCTTGCAATATGGAGTCTCTTTCGAAAACCCCGTTCGGTCCTGGGCCCGACCCACTCGTGTTTGGGTATGGCCGCCTGTGCGTAGGCGTCCAAGACTAGAGGCGTACAAACTTACAGCTTGGGAGGGGGCGGGGCGTCGGCGACAGTTTTCAGAACCCCCAAAATTGTGTTTGCTCGACAGCCAGCAACGGGCCCCAAAGGCGGGGTCTTCGGTGGTCTTCGAGTCAGTAATCCCAGTTTTGGTGTTGTCACCAAATTCGAAGGTCTCCAGAGTCGCAGATACCCAGAGGTGGCAACGATTCATCCCAATCGTATGGCCCATGAATGCCTTTCTCATCGGGCTTCTCCCCAGGCATCATTGTCCCCGTGTTTTAAGACCACTTGTCACTTGTGCTTTTCGTTGGCTTCTAATCTACATGAGAAATGATCTATTTCTCGCTTCTTTGAAGTTGTTGATCATAATTTGTTTTGGCATGATTGCGAAGGGAATTCTACGTTGATATTCTCTTTGTCATCTCTCATTCGGATCCACCGGATGGTTAGTTTATGAATGCACGAAACTACTTTCATCAATTCCAGGAGGTCACTGAAATTGCCGAACATGTTTCGACATGGAGGATCGTCCAAATTTTGATGTCACCGGGGATTTACTGCCCGAGTGTCCCTACCTGGCCATGGTGGGAACTTAATCAGGCAATATCTCGATAACAAGAGTTTTCTAGTTAGTTAGTACCGGAAAATCCTTTTTCTCGAGATACGGCCAAACTAAGCTCCCATCATGGTCAGGTATCCAGCTCTAGCTGTAAATCCCCATCACATAGTCAACACTTGCCAATGCACTCCACGTGGTGACCGTTGTAGGCGGTGAACTACTCAGCAAAAACACAACTGAATTCTCTTCCTCTCTTAATATGTTTGTGTTTTCATTCAATCTCGTCGTTTTTAATTCATTCGTGAATATCGGTCAATCCCTTCATTATTCGGGATCATGCCTCGTGTGTATTTCGACGGATCGGTGTGTTAAAAATCTTGACATTTTGCTAGCCGGAAGGCAACGGGATAGAAAATAATTCAATGTTGCTATATACACAATATGACCATTAGCAACACGTGTTGATGAATGAAAATTGCGTTGCGTGTTTGTGATTTACAATACATATGAATATTTTATCACTGCTTTCATTTAAATAAACTATTGCTGGAGCAATCGGCTAAATGACATTGCAAAACGTTGATGATAACTTTGATCTTGCAAACTTTTGGCGGGAATCTATGTAGAGCCATGCTAGCATGACTAATCGATATGAAAACCTAGATACATTCGGGATATGCTTCAAAGAAGTGATCGAGAGATGTTGCGAATGGTCTTTGATTCTTTTGTCGACGTCATGTGCCCGCAGGTTTGTACTCTGTACGTGATTTCCAGGGGTTCTGAAAATTAAGATTAATGCACCTATCGCAATGTTAGCGATTTTCCCGAAGGAACATTATATGCACTATCGCAATGTGTCCGAAACCTTTAGCAAAAACCTCTCTGAAAAGAGAGTCGACGTGAAAAGGAAATTAGTTGATTTTTTGAGTTGTTTGCTCGCCGAATGCGCTGTGGTTTCGGGAGTGCTTTCGGAAGTGCTTTGGATAGCAAATGTGAAAATAGGCTCCATTGTTCACCTTGTTTAACCATTGTTTAACCCCCCCCCCCCCCATAAAATAAAACAATGACAATCCACCCCCCTATTCTTTAAATAAACTATTTTGTTCGATTATGCTACGTTTATAACTACATATCACTTTTGGTTTTATATAATAAACAACACAAATCAACGACAATCAATATTCGATCTCTTCTCACGTCACTCCATTACAGTTTACATTGACCAGAGTGTACGTACACAGCTAAAACAAATGAATCAGGTGACACAGAAACTAGCAAAAACATGTTTACTCAATTTGCATTGAAACCGTAGGCAGGTGTTACCTTTAGCGTTAATATGAAAAGTTGTTACCTTTACCGTTAGCGTTGTTACCTTTAGCGGAAGAGGTGAGTGTTACCTTTAGCGGAAGCTATTACCTTTAGCGTTGGAATTGTTACCTTTAGCGGTGGTTGTTACCTTTAGCGGAAGTGTTACGTTTAGCGCTGTTACAAACAATAAAGCAAACTTAGTGATTGCTATTCAGTTTCAAAATCACAGATTCAACCTCAGTAAAAGTGCATACATATACACAATCTGCATAATATATATGTATTTTGGGTGTTCTGACTCAAAGCCTTTTGAGCCAGAAACACCCAAAATACATATATATTAAAACTTTTTTAAAATAGGGGTAGTGAAGATTGCAAGTTTAATTTTTTTTACCGGTTATCAAAATTATAAAATGTTTCTTTAATACAAAACAAATTTGTTGATTTGTTATTAAAATTTTACTCAAATCAACAATTTTCCGACCTTGAATACAAAGGTGGTGGATCGTACTCATACACATTACTAAAACAATTTATTACACACTTTTTAGACTTTTTTGTAAGGTTGCCATTGCTTCTTTTCTTCCCTGCTCCACTAGTTCTTTTTTTTGAGCTTCACTTATTTTAGCCTTTTTTTGTTTGGTGTCTTCTTTTAAACTATAATATTTATCTAACTCTAAAATCATCTTAAACTCTTGATCAGATATTTGTGCATCACTCAACGCTTTTGATATTAACTGCTTTATGCTATTTAACTTAGGCTCTGCCAAAGTTTTTATTTCATGATGTTTTTGAGCTTTTACATTAAGCTTGAGTCTGATAAAATTAACACAAACACCTGTAGCTCCACATATTATTGCTGCTATTTCCAAAGGTAACAAAACTGGAATAACAAATCCAATCCCAGCCATAATAACACCTGCTGATATCAAGGTAGTGTCAATTCCATCTGTAATATTAATACCACGTTTATATTTTTTATAAAGTGACTGACGTATATCTCGTTCTGTTATTAACTTTTTTTCAATTTCTGAAATCTTTTGTAATCTATAATTTTGTCCGTCTTCCACTGACAAATCAGGATATAAACTTGGTGCTGTCGGTTGCTTCATTTTTTATTAATAAATAAAAAAATAAATTAATTCAATTAATAATGATGCCACCGTATTTACAGCGGTAGCGTTAGCAACCTTGCATACAAAGTTAACAACAGAACGAGCGCCAATCTCTAAAGGTTTATCAAAGTTATCATGATTGCGTGGGATGATGTGAAGCGTTATACCATAATTTGGTTGTTCAACACCATTGACAGAAACTATTACAGTTACGTCACCAACTAATCGGTCACTTGCTAAACCTATTCCCATAATCCGTCCACGGCGTGTCATTACATGCCCCACATTTTTTTCTGCCCCGCCGTTACCAAATGAGAGTATTCTATTCAACACAAGTGGGCCCTTAGCCTCTGCAAATATTGTTATAATTCCATATTTAAGATTATCAACTCTATTTTTTAAATGATTAAACTGGTTAACAAAAGGCACAATTCGTCTATATAAATCTTGAACATCATTTATCAAAGCCTCTAAGTCTTCTGTTTTTTTAGGGCTTGGTGGTCCAAATATACTCATTGTTTTTTTTTATAAAAATATATTTTTTAAATAATTTCTAAAACACAACTCATAGGCAAACCGTGATTATCTATTTTGTTGTCATACTCATCTCTAACTTCTATTTTCAATTCAGTAATTGCACCATTCATAAGACAGTGATATTCAGGATAAAAACTTGTATATACTATATCTTCAAACTGCTTATTTACTACAGGCACAACACCTATAATAGTGCTTGGTGCACCATTGAAATAATTACTACTTGTATTAACTTGTTTCAGATGAACATATAGCTGTTTGTAAGGAGCTTAATCCATTGGGTAATCTCTAACATTAATACCTATCAACCATTTTCTGTCCTTGAATCCCAGCATTTTGAAAGACCGCTTGACATTCGTGTCTCTATTGATGTATGTAAAACGATTGTAGCCCTTTGCGCATAAGTGATTACGGCAATATTTTCATTTAGCAATTTAAAACCTTTTATCAAGTCTTCAAAGTTATAGAGTCCACCTGGTAAATGTTCTATTTTAGCTGGGTTTCTTGTCTTTATGGTTTCATTAATAATATTATACCAACCGATAGTGTATGTAAAACTTTTTAATCCAACGCGCTTAGTTCCATCTCTATTATCGATATACTGTTGTAAATTAATATAGTTGTCTATGTTTGAAATTGTATGAAACATTTTTTTAATATATAAATATAAAAACACAAATAAAAATGATTTCTAAAGAATTCAAATATAACCCGGATGCTCAATATTTAAATACTTTTAGCAAGAAAGTGATAGATATAATAAATCAAAACATAGTCATTACATCAGACGGTAAAGACTTTAAAGCATCATTTCCAAATGTCTTTGAAAAATACAAACTCCCATACGTCAAATCAGATGCTATAGTCCAACGCTGGGAAACAGATTGATGTTATTTTGGCAGAATCAGTTAAACTTTGCTATTTGGTGTGCGACCACTGGATGTGGTATTGATTTCAACAATCATTTAAAAGCTGATACTCTGGTTGGTTCGTTATTTCGATTTCATGTCTACTACCAAGTCAGAAGAATATTATTTGAGATGAGTGTAGCATTGCCGCAAGACTCAAATTGGAATGCTTTTAATAACACATATAACCGAAACGCATACGAAAGAATATGTAAGGAGTTTAACATTGACTTAAATTCAGACTGGAGACAAAAACAAAGCTATAATAATGGTCTAGGAACAATTTATAATTACTGGACAAATATTGGTTACCATCCTTTGGTAAATACTGTATACGACAACAAAACGATGAGTTTTACAGTCTATGAGAGTGATACAACATATCATATTGATTACATTGCACAAGGATTTGAGGCTGACAATAGTTGGTCTACTTTTATACTAGATAGTTCATCTGGATTTACAAGAGCAGGAGTAGAAAGAATTAATGACAGCATAAGAACATACTGCTGGGAAATTCTTGGTTCACAATCACAAACAAGAACTGATATACTTGGAACTGGAACAGCATTTGACGCACAGAAACAATTTTTAGCAAATGTAGAGGACGCAATAAATAGTCCCATCGACTTGCCCAGTCAAATTTCAAGATATGATAACACTCTAAAATATGCAAGAAGTAAAGTAAATTTTGTCTATGGAAGTGGATTGTACATGTCTCCGAGCGACATGGAATTAAGAATCGGAATAATACAAGACTACAATAATGAAATTGTAATAGCAACCGATGCACAAGCATTAGGATTGAACAATGATGTAAATGTAAAACCAGTGCCACCAAAAAATATTCAACCTTTTCAAGGCACCAAAACAAAGAAATTTTTACCGGAACATTCTGACTTTGATAAATCATCAATACATAAAAATGTGGAACATAACCCACCAGAAATACAACAAATAGCGATTGAACACGAAGATAACAAAACAACTATAATTGTTGGTACTATAGTAATAGGTCTTGCTGCATTACTTATTTACGAGATTTACTGAACCACTCTTTGGCTGCCACATACAACAACCCGGAAACAAACACAAGCAAAGCCCATAGATTGTTACCAAGCCAATTAATAACATTACCTGTTGCAGATAAAAGCCATGATACTATTGCACCAATAACTCCTGGAAGTGCTGCAGCAGCTTTACCAGCTAGGTTGGCAAGAAGTTTACCAAGATTAAGTAGTTGTTTTTTATCCAGTCTTTTACACTTGATGGATCAGGTTTTGGAGTTGGAACAGGTGCAGTCCCTCCTCCTGTTGTAGGAATAATGGCATCAACTAATACCCCAAGAATCATACCAAAGGCAGTCAAAATACTAACAATAGTAATACTTTGCTCCCTAAACAAGGTTTTGATCCTCTCACCCAATGTTGTGTCTTCTTTTAACACCTTATTTATAGTTTCTTTTATCCTGTTTATTTGACTGCGTAATGCTTCTTTGTTTTTACTTGCCGCTTCAAGTCGTACACTTCTTTCATCTTCTAATTGTTTTATTCTGTCACGTATGCGCTCTTGTTGAAACTCATCCTCCTGCCCGGGGGTGCTAACCTGTTCTAATTTTTGTTTTTCTTTTGTTATATCTTTATCAAGCTCAGTGAGCTTTGAGAGATTATTAGTAAGTTCTCCACGAAAGCTTTGCAATACCTTATCTAAACCTCGTATTTCTCGCAGTGTTAGACTTTCTGGTTGAACAGCAGTTTTAGAATGAGTTTCATCTATTGTATTACTCAAATCACTCTCAATTGTATTTACAGCATCTACTGTATTTTGTACATCTTCAGTTGTTAAAAACGTTTGCATTGGTATATTTTCTCCTTCTTTTGTGATGGTGTCTCTTGTTTTTGCCAAGGATGCTAATTCTGCTCTACCCTGAGCCTTTCTTTCACGTGGGGCTAAATAATCATATATTTTTAAATTATTTTTTATGAAGTCAATGCCATGTTTACTTAATAGAGTGTCCAGCGCATAAAACTTGATTGATTCGTTTGGATTATATCCCTTATAATAGGTAAGTGGAACATTATCCGTCCCCAACCGAACTGCATATAACAATATTCTACCGTTTTCGTCATTAACCACTTTAAACTCATCTTTATAATCAATTCCGCTGATCTCAGCATTAACTTCCGTAAAAAATTGATCTACTAACAACCTTTTTTGTGTTAGTTGTTCTTCTGTTTTATCTTCCCCTTCAAGCTGATCAATATAGTTATTTTCATTTACAATTTGTCTCTGGAATTCTGGGTCAGGTTGTATAAATTCGTCTTCAAGTGCTTTATCCAAGTCTTCTTCAGTCAAATCGAACGCAGGATTTTTAAATCCTCCTTCAGCCATTGTTTATTTTATTTAATTTTAAAAAATATATTTAAAAAATAAAAACAATGTCAGCTTACGGAAACAAACTCAGCCCTCATAGAAAACTAAGAGAACCTCATGGTGCCAAAGGCACCCGCACAAGTGTAGTAATAACTAATCATCCCTCAACAATAGACCAAAACCAGCAACTGCTTGTGAGATTTCCAAATCTAAGTACTAATGATGTGATAGTTCCTCGTACTGCTCGTCTTGCCTTTGAAATAGAACTTAAAAGCAGAACAGACGCCAACGCTACTCTATTTCAAAATCTGTGTAGAACAATTGTGAAAAAAATGACAATAAGAATAAGTGGCAACGAAGTCATGTCAATAGATGACAGTGATATATATCATTGTTATGTAGACTTATGGAAAAGCCCTACCGAACGACAAAACACAGCTTACCAAGGTATTGGTAAACCAAACATGTTAAAACATAGAGTTAGCGCGGGAGATGCTTCCTCAGACACCGGAGATGAAGCTATAGCAGCAGCTTATGGAAATAGATTTTGTATTCCACTGGACTTTGAAATGTTAGAAAGTCATATGCCATTTTATCAAGCGGGGCTTGGTGATAGGTTAGAATATGAATTAACGTTTAACGATTATAACAAAGTTATCAAAAGCAGTGATGCTGATGCATATTATGTAATAAAAAATATCTGCTAGGAATTTGATACGGTTAGTGATGTTGAATTATCCAGACAAATAAGACAGCAAATCAATGGTAAGATGTCATTTATGTATGATCGTATCTTGCGACATAGAAAAATAATAGCAAACAAATCTGATACTCTTTGGAACATCAACATTAATGTACCAGCACGGAGCATGAAAGGTATTTTAATGCTGTTTGAAGACCCAGAAAGAACCAGCGCAGAAACCTATTACAACCCAAAGATTGAAAAGGTTGAAATGACAATAGAGGGAGTATCAAATCAGTTGCATAATCAGGGCATGAGGGCATATCAACATTGGGATGAAATTAACAAATATTTTGCCTTGACATCAAAAAGAAACAAAGAGACAGAAATAGTAGCGAGGGACTTAAACTTTACCAGTGTTTCTCTTGAGACTTATTTGACAAAATCATATGCTTTGTGGCTTGACCTTAGAACATGTGAGGACAATTTATTACACGGCAGTGGAAGAAGAATAGAAAACGGCAGTTAAGGTATAACGATACTAATAAATAAAAAAGCAGATGCAGATCAAACTTTAAATATTTATATATATATAATACAAGATGCGCAAATCAATTTCGAAGATGGAAGATTCAAAGAAGTACGATACTAGTTCACAACAAAAATATCCTAAATATTCACACAGTGCCATTATTTGTGGTCAGACAGGCTGTGGTAAAACAGAGTTTGTTCTTGACATACTTGAACAAGAGTATGTTGGAGTTTTTAAACATATAATTATATTGTGTCCAACCATAGAGTGGAACGAGGCTTATAAAAATAGATCCTGGATAGGAGATGTGAAAAACCCTAAAGATAAAAAAATAATAATTGTCAATCCCGTGAGCAACGGTAAAGAAATGTTACAAGAACTGTTGCGTTTCTTTTTCAAACAATATGCTGGCCAGCCCACATTATACATTATTGACGATTGCTCAGCCACAAAAGAATTAACAAAGAAAAAAGATATGCTGTCAGAGTTGGCATTCTCTGGTCGTCACGCTAAACAATCAGTGTGAGTCATTTCACAGAGATATAATTCTGTATTGAAAGATTTGAGAGAGCAAGCAAAATGGTTGTGTATGTTTTACACCAAAGACAGGGATAGTTTTGAAAATTGTTTGAGAGAAAATGATGTTATTCCTACACTGGAAGAGAGAACCAGAATAAGAAAAGCTTTAGCTAAGACTAAATATTCCAAGTTGATATTGAGGACTGACCAACCAACTGGTTATTGGGTTGAATAATTTCTACCAGCAATTCTTTTTTTCTAACAGCATTGCTTTGTTGCTAATAGTAATACTAACAGCAAAGTAGCAATGTTAATAGCAATACTGACATGAAAATATAATGAAAATATCAGAAAATATAGTATTGCTAATAGCATTGCTCATAGCAAAGTAGCAATGTTAATAGCAATGCTTGCAGCAAATTAATAATGTTAATAGAAAAAATAGCAATATTAATAACAATGCTATTAACAATACTAACAATTACTAGTTGCATGAATATCGCAGCTAGTTGTTTTGTATTTTATATTTATTTCAAGATAAAAAATAAGATTAATAATATAAAAATGAATGCGGAAAAACTATTACAAAATTTATCGGAACAGACGGAACCAGATGAATCAAAGCAACAAGAAACAAAAAAAGAAAGATTATCAGCCATAGTGGCTGGCGGTGGTAGTCGTCAATATTTGGGTAAAGACATACAACTCACAAACATAGATGGCATGCCACCAGATGAAATTAACAAACTTTACTGCAGATATGAAGCAAGGCTTGGGGCAAGCATGACTAAAACTTTAGGCAATTATTTTATTAACTTGTATGTAATGGGAGTATCAAAATATTTTAATGTAACCAGTCCACCAAAGCTGATAGAAGATTTTGAGGAAGACCCATTTATTAATCATGCTTTGACAAGTGCTTGTTGCGAGTTGTATTATAGGTATGGAATGTGCTTAGCACCATTTACAGCAATACTGACAACTGTTAGACATATTGATTTTAATAAAAATAAAATTATAGATAATATAAATGGAGAACCAAGAGAGTGAAGTTATACCTGTTGTTACACAACCTGTTGAACAACAAAAAGTAAAAAATCTAAAACGAGTAGAAGCTGGAAAAAAAGGAGCAGCGGCAAAAAAGGCAAAGCGTTTGCTTCAGGATGCAAATCAAGATGTTACAAATCAAAATGCTGCAAATTAAATAACAAAAATAACAATAGGTGAAGAAGAACCAGAAAAAATCAAAATAAATGTATACAAAAATTATATTCCACCGTGTCTTGTTTTATTAGGCATTGCTGGGTTGGGTTTGTATATTTATAACAAGAAATCTGCTACGCAGCCTGCAGCTGTGCAACCTGTTCATGTTGCACCAAAAGACCCGTTTGATTTTTAATAATTTATTTTAAAAAAATAATCATATAAAAAAAATGGCAGCAAGTATTGACGGAAAACAAATTGTAAATATGATGTATCATGCAGGAGTGGAAACACTTCTAACTGTTGGATATTCTGAGATTGGCAGAAAAATACTAAAAAGACCAGCACCTAAAGTGGATTTTAATATGACAGATTTTGGGATGCTGTCTGTGGATATAATGTTAGCAATGGCTACAAAGGATATGTTGATTAAGCAAGGTATTATTCCTGCGGATATTATGAAATAATTTTAAAAAATATATATATAAAAAAAATGGCAAGTGCAGTAGCAATGATGATAGGTGGCGCAAATGCATTGGCGTTTAGCGGTTCAAATTATTTCTTTTCAAAAATGGGAAGTCATTCAGATGAGGAAAGACAAAGGCATGACAAAGCAGTGGAACAATTAAACGCAGCACCAGTTGAGTGGAATAAAAAAAGAACAGAGAGATTAGATTTTATTAATAAACAACTACAA
This sequence comes from Cyrtodaria siliqua, assembly GCA_037043455.1. Lineage (NCBI taxonomy): Eukaryota > Metazoa > Mollusca > Bivalvia > Adapedonta > Hiatellidae > Cyrtodaria > Cyrtodaria siliqua. Next base: position 249,003 of record JAWPHD010001622.1, read on the forward strand.
AAAGAACATCATGCAGAGCAGACTTTTGATGATGTGGATCAGGCTATGAAACAGTATTATTACATAACTGGCAAACATTTACTTTTGGAACCGGAGCCCAAGTTGAGTGATTTTTATACACCATCTCCGGATCAACAGAATAGAGAAATTACGTTTATTGTGGTGGGCATGGCTGCAACTGGATTTGTGGCGTATAAATTGATTTCATAAAAAAAAAAAATAGTTTAAAACTATAATTAATTTGGACTTCTTTGAAATAACTAAATATGTTTACTTTGAAATAACCTTTGAAAAGACTAAGTCATATGCATGATACCTATTTTTTTTGTTGTTTTTACATGGTTTCAATCCAAGTGGTCGAATATAATATGGTGGTTTAGCACTCTTCTCTAATTTATTTTTAAGATGATCAGGCGCCCATACTTCACCATTGTCTAATAATGTCAATACCATGGATGGACCATATTCGGTATCTACTATTTTCGTTTCTGTAATTTTGTATATTTTATCTATTTCCAAGTCTGTCCATTTCTTTGTGCTATTTTGATATTGCTCTTCGAGCAGTTCATCAAATTGTGCAGTTGTGATTTCCATTTTTTCTTTATAGTTATATAAAGTTTATTCTTTAGTAAAAAAAAAATGGAAAAGATTTATTACAGCCCAAAAGGATTTTGGAGAGGTTACTCAGCAGTTTAAAAATTAGCAAAAGAGGATGGTGTCAGTGACAAAAAGGCCTTAGAATTTTTAAAGAAACAAGCTGTGTGGCAGATTTATTTACCCGCACCAAAGAAAATAGTTAGACCCAGGTTTGATGTTTCTACTAAGAATGGAGTGCATCAAGCTGATTTGTTATTTCTGCCGCATGATACTTTTGGCTTTGGTCGTGGACGCAAGACATATAAATATGCGTTGACTGTGGTTGATATTGCAAGTAGATACAAAGAAGCAGAGCCACTGACTTCCAAGGATAGTAAAGAAGTTGCTAAAGCATTTGAAAATATATACAGTCGACATCTGAAATATCCAAAATTATTACAAGTGGATCCAGGCAGAGAATTTATGGGTGCAGTATCGCAGTTGATGTCAAAACACAAAGTAAATATCACACGGGGCAGAACAGAGATACACAGAGACCAAGCTATAGTGGAAAGATTTAACAGAACATTAGCTGAAAGATTGTTTGGCTATCAGTATGCTAAGGAAATGGATTCGCAAAAACGTAATAGAGAATGGGTAAAGAGATTACCAGAAGTTGTTAAAGCCATAAATGCGGAGACAAAAAAGCCTCCTCCTGTTGAAACAAAAATATTAAAAGATGATCCTATCTGTATGAATGCAAGTGTAAGATATTTATATCAACCCGGGGAACAAGAAGGTGGAAGACGCAGAGCAACTGATCCAATGTGGAGTGTAGATATTCACAAGATTAAAAGTTATATGGTGACGCAAGGTATAAAGTTTATTATTTGAAAGCACCAGCGCCACAAAGAGGATTTGTCAAAGAAGAATTACTTATTGTTCCTGCTGATACCCAAATTCATAAGTTTTTGTAGAAACCGTGTGCATCAGTTGTAATTCCATCTTCTCAGATGTATTCTTATAGTATAAAAATTTGATATGAAAAAAATATAGTTATGAGGATGTGAAAACAAAAAATGATATAAAATTTTCTATGGAGCCGAAAAAGTTTTATTTTTTTTAAAATTTAAGCTGATTATCAGCTTAACAAGCTTAACAGTATGTTTAATAACAAATCATAAATTTCTATAGTGACCATATGCATCAGTCGTGATACCATCATATCTAATATATCTTTTCGAATAAAACGGTGACAAAGTAATTTTGTTTACTTTTATAGTATAAAGTTGGTGTTTTATCGATCTAAACATAATCATTTCATGACTCTGTTTTTTTCTGGTATCCAGCACATCTCTATAATTTTCAAAGTTAATATGTTTTTTAACTACATATTTTTGCACACCCTTTGCTTTTTTGATGATTTGTTCATTTATTGCAGCAATAGAATCTTCTTTGGATTGTAAGCCATTAACTTTGTTAACTTGGTTATCTTCGTCTATTTTCAAAATATCTGCTAGTTCTTTTCTTAAGTCTGGATTTTGCAAGTTGTTTGTTTTCAAATATTCGTTTATGCTAACATCGGGACATTCAGTTTTTATTTTATTTATAATCTCATCCATGTTTTCTTCATCAGCTCTTTTGATTGCATATAATTTAGCCCTTAAACCAACATATTCAGATATAGCAACTCCTGCACATTCATCTTTCATTTTACCTAATACTTTCTTATTTGTATCATCGTGCATTGAATGATCTTTAGGATAATCACTTAAATCAAAATCACTTTTCATTTCCTTAATATCTTTGTAAACATCTTCGGTTCTAACATCAACAAGTAAACTGTCTGTATCGGTGTATAATAAATTACAATCGCTGCCATATTTTTTCTTCAATGTGTTGTAATACCAATCGTACATTTGATGTTTTGATAAGTCCAAAACTGTCATTCCGACGTAAATTGGTTTGTTTAATTTTAGATTTGTTTTGTTTACGTGCATAGCTGATAATTCATCCGAAAATTTTATACGGCGGTTAAAGTTTGGCTTAGATATTATTTTTCGTATTCTATTGTTTTCAGAACCATCAGTTCGGACTAATTTTATATCAGTTCTTTTACGGAGATTCTCCATTGTTTTTCCAAATACTGACAAATTCATAAGTTTGTAAAAGTTTTTCTCAAAATCTGATTTAGATTTTTTTCTGAATTCTGTATTCATATCTATGTAAGATTTCATCCAAGCCTTTTCATTAAATTCTATTACTCGGTGCACTTTTTTCAGTTTCATACCTAAAGATAAATACAGTTCTAAGTTATTGTAATGTATGATATATTTTTTCTTATCCATTAAGTTTGGAACTAGCTGTTCTGTTAGTACGTTGTTTTCAAGTAAATTGTTTTGATACTGAGATAACCATTCTTTTTTTATTGTTAATTTTTCAGGGGCAAGTGGATAATCGTTATGCAGATCATGAAGTTCTTTTGGATATTCCAAATCGACTTCTAGTATTTGTCCTTTACCAGTTTTTGGTTTTGAGAAACCACCACGCTTGTTTCTCTTTTTCCAAACAAATCCTGAATACGGAAGTGCTTGAACCATAGAATGTCCGTAAAGATTATTTGCATCTAAATAGATTATAAAATTATTTTGCTCGTCTGGCTTGTAACCACTAACAAGAGGATTATTTGCTTTAGCATATCTTCCTGAAGCCATACTAATTCCACCTCTCATTCCTTTTTCTAAAAATAAGTACATGTCAATATCTGTTAAAAGTTCTAATTCTATTTCTGAATGTTTTAGTAATGCATCCCAAGCTAATCCTGGTGCTGTGTAATAATGTAAAGGGTCAAGTTTATATGCGTCCATGCATGTTTTTCTGAAAGTTTGAAAAATATCAGCTAGAAAAGTTACATCAGATTTCAAATATATATCATGATAATCTCCTAAAGTTTTACAGTTAAACTCTTTCCATATTGTTTGAGCAAGTTTGTATTTTTCATCGGTTATATGATCATCTCCAATACTGCTGTAAAAATTTTCTTTAGATGGTAATTCTTTATCTTCAAATTTTTCTATGCAGTCTACATATTCGTAAGGATAAATACCTTTTTTTATAATCAAATGTGCTTTGTCACCAAATTGTTTTTTAGTGATTTTTAAATCAGACTCGTTTGCATATTCTACTAATTTTGCCAAAGATGAATTCATAAATTGATAAGTGTCTAAAAATCTAAACTGTCCAACTCCAAATGAAATATATTTTTCGGAGTTGTTTGGAATACAAGTTATGTTGCCACTCATTTTATGAATTTTTTGCATTATGAGATGAGAATCGTAAGTTTTAAGACCATGAAATAATACTGGCACAATTGTTTTGCCCGGTTTTATTTTTAATTTTAAGTTGCAGTATTTATGTGCTGCACCTCTATATTCTCCGGAAAAATGACAATGATCTCTTACTTTACAGTTTTTACCAGATTTGCGACCTATTTCTTTTTCACATATCCAACACTCTAGAGTGTTGCTTTGTTATGATCTATTTCGTTTTGTTCTGTCATTATTAATGGTTTCGGATGAGCAAATACGTTATTAAGATTATTTATTTCACATTCCAAAGAGTTTATAAATGCTTCAACAGCGTCTTCACCTCTGTATTTTGCATTATTTCCCAATTCGTTATCATATCTTACAACTTGGTATTCAAAACTGCAGGCTTTGTGAATGTTTGTAGTTTCTGTTTTATCTCCAATTTTTGTATCATGTTTTTCTAGTTTACTTTCAAAATCTGCATAAATTGCAAAAGGTATAGGCATTTTTTTATGTGATTTTTAAATTTAATGCTTGCTCCTTTTTTTGGCATTTCGATTCGGCAGGAATTTTTATTAATACCGTTGCAGTCTTCTTCATGTTTTTCAAGTAATTTTTCTCCTGTAAATCCATAAAGACAACGATCACAAAAGTAAGTTTTACCATGATGTTTGTTTTGGTCGTAAAGTAATCTGTTACAGGCTTTTATTAAGCAGTAATGATTTATTGTTTCTTTTTCTGATAGTTCTTTTGTGGGGTTGTCTATAATTTCTGGGTCATAGTTGTCATCTATGATTCCTTCTTCAGAATCGTCTGTAATTTCAGATTCTTCAGACATTAACAATAATTTTATTCTTTTCATAGTTTTTGGCTGCTCGGATATGTAAAACGGATATAGAGATAATTTACCAGGTTTTGTTACTGTGTAACCAAGAACATTAATAGCAATATCGTTTTGTTTTTCCAGTTTTGAAATATCTGAAATTGGAGTTGGATAACTAACTCCAACTGATTTTAGAGAATCTATATTGGGATAACTTGAAATTCTATCACTATTCTTTTTGGCTGGATGTAAAGCTGCGTTTATTGCATATAAAATACATTTATTGTCATAATTTTTTATGTTTACTACCGCTTTTTTATTTTGTATTACTTTTGGTAGTGGAATGTATGATGAGCCTTTTAACGGTTCATACTTTGCAATATTTAAATAAAGAGTAACACAGTTATCAACTTCCATACCTGAAGCTGTGTTTGTAAATCGTTCTAAAAATTCATGTAAATCGGCTGCCGATTCTTCATATAGTTCATTTATGTTTTCTGACATTAAAAGTGGATTTTGCTTGCTATGTAAAACTGCTGTAACTCGCTGGGTTGTATTTTCTTTGAATAAATCTACAGTTAATCCTAGTTGGAACTTTATTCCTTTGTTAATTTTTCTCTCTTTTTCTATGTATTTGCTGAGAATAGATTTATTATCTTGGAGCAGTTTTACAGTATCTTTATAATCTCTAGCATCTATTTCATAGGCTCTGAAATATCCACATTTAGGATTGTCAACTAATTTTATTTTATCTTCATCTTCTTTATCAACCTGGTTATATTCTTTATCATCAATCTGATTATTTTCCGGTTGTTTCAATTCAATCTGTTTTGCTTCAACCTGCTTAGTTTCAATCTTTTCTTGTTTGGCTAATTTTTCAATCTGATTTTTTAACTTTTTATGTTGTTTCTTAGCACGACGTCTTTTATGTAAATTTTCTAATGTTGTTGATTTTTCTTGAGGGGGCTCCACTTTTGAAGGTTCCACTTTGGGAATACTAATTACTTTTATACCATGACTTAATGTTTCCTTATCTATAATTCCTGTATTATACAGGTGAATCAAATTTCTTATAGTCTCTTCCGCGTTTGTATTCATTTTAGTTATTACATTTGTTTACACATTTATTAAATAGAAAAAAATATATACATATAACGATGGAAGTTAATAATAATAAAGCCGATACGTGTAAATTTTTAAAAGTTGGTTTTCATAGACCATGTACTTTGAAATCTACGATGGATTCAGATTATTGCAGCTTACATAAATATAGACAAAAATATAATCATGTAGTACCTTGTATAATATGTGAAAAAGGTACATTTGCCAAATATAAAGTTTGTTGTAAATGTGGTGCGGTAAAAATTAGAAAAAGAAAACTTTATCAAGAGGCAAGAAATTATGAATTAGTGTGTGCAGAATTTGGGAATATTGAATTATAATTTTTACAGAAGAAAAAATAAATAAAAAAAGCTACCACATAACAGATCAAATTTCTTCAATAACAGACGTATAGCTTTTAGATCGATTTAGGGTCCCGGGTAACCCATTTATCTCTCTACTGTGGAATGCTGCCATTCTTTTTGCTGTTTTGAATTAACCAGAGTTATATTCAAACTTGTGCGGTCGGAACAGACATTTTTTCATTCATATCCTATTGTTTTCTGTGTTTAATATAAAAAATATTATGACAAAAATAGAGATATTCATACAACCCAAGTATCACAAATCGACAAATGTGTTTTGTATTAAAGAAACATTTTATAATTTTAATAAATTTAAACTTGCAATCTTCACTACCCCTATTTTAAAAAAGTTTTAATAAATCAAGTAAAATCACCATTTCATGGTGATTTACTTATATATATGTATTTTGGGTGTTTCTGGCTCAAACTCGAGCAGGGCGAGAGCTTTGAGTCAGAACACCCAAAATACATATATATGCATACACAGTCTATTAATGGCTGCAAACAATTACATATGTCTTATGACTCGAATGTTTTTATTTGCCGTGTAGTGGGTACTGTCTGTCGTTAATTTAATTGATGGCTAAGAGAACGTGTGCTTTTTCTTCATGCGGAAAGCTTTGGGCTAACGTATATATTTCCAAACCAAATATTTATTTTATACAAAAAATACGTCCGAGTAGTAGTTTTTCTTCACGCGGAATGCTTTGGGCTAACGTATATATTTTCAAAACAAATGCTAGTTTATCGATAATGCATCAATATTTGTGTCAGCAATATATTTTATTTGAGATAGAATATATGTGTGTCTGCAATAGATTTTTTTTTTTGAGAGAATACAAAATTATATATTTTTCGAAATTATATACACATTCATATCTTCAAATATATATTTAGAGAGACAATATGTTTAGAATATATTTTTCGGAGTAACATATATATTTGTTTATTTGTCATAATAAAGTTTACATGAATATATTTTTTAGGACAATCTTTTTTTTCCGGAGTAACATATATATTTGCTTCTAAAAAATATATTTTAGGGACATATATGTTACTCCGAAAAATAACATATATTTTTCGGAGTAACATATATATTTGCCTCTACAATATATATTTTAGGGACACATTATATATTTTTCGGAGTAACATATATATTTGTCTGTATCATATATATATTTGTATTCAATCTCGTATATACATATTACACACAACGTATATATTTATCTTACAACATATAGTCACGTATGCGCGCCTCATACTATTCCAACGACCCGCTCCATCATAAACATAAACAATTTAAGATAATGCAATTATTCCGGCAAATAATTTACTCTAATTTAGCACGCTAAACAGTGAACGTATAACTGAACAATGGCGCTGGTTTTGGGATGAATAAATTATGACGTCACAAAAAAGGCGGGTCTTATGTTTTCGGTCAGGAGCGGCGTTCGTACTAATGGATATTTTTATGTCTTACAGACATATTTAAACCCCGCAAAAATATACAAACGATATATTATGCATATCAAATCAAATATATTTCGATAAAATCAAAGGTTGGGGCCACTGAAGGCAGATTAAGTAGATTAAAATGAAGACCCCAAGGTACCCTGTTTCGCCATATAAGCCAAGATGCGACCTTGGGGTCTTAAAGATAAAGCGGCGTCCACGTAATGATCTCTTACATTTCTTGTCCTAGCTGAACTGAATTTTGGAATTGGTTTCCTTATAGTATGTTGTAAAGGGTTGGATAAGTAATTTTGTCTTCTGCAAATTCTGGGCTCCCATGGAACCCAAATTGTGATGGCCCATAGAATGTGCAATAAAGGCAGATCTAGGTTTGCATGTAAGCATGTCTATATTTATAATATTGGTTTGGGATTTCTTATATCATTATGCATCTTATTCATACTTCACCCATATTGGGGCATGGGCTCCCTCCTCCCCCACCACCCGTCCCCACCCCCACCCCCTCCACACTTTTTGTTTAACTTTTTGTTTTTACATATTTCTGTGTTGTATTAGTCAATTCGTACACATATATGTTACCCCCTCCACCCCCCCCCCACCCCCGCCTCTCACCCCCCCCACACCCCCCACTTGAAACTATTATAATTTTTTTTACATATTTCTATGTTGCTTTTGTAAATTTTTAAACATGTTGCCCACTTCCCCCGCCTCCCCTCCCCCGCCACTCCCAACCCCACCCCGCCCCTTTTTTTGTACATATTTCTGTGTTGTTTTGGTCAATTCTTACACATAGCTTCTTACACATATATGTTGCCCCCTCCACCCCCCTCCCACACCCTCCCCCCCCCCACTCGAAACTTTTTTTTTTTTTTTTTTTTTTTTTACATATTTCTGTGTTGTTTTTGTCAATTCTTACACATAGCTATCTTGCCCCCCCCCCCCCCCCCACCCACACACACACGCTCACCCCCCCCCCCCCCCCCACTTAATCGAAATATATTTTTTATTTTGTTTTACCATATTTCTGTGTAGTTTTGGTCAATTCTTACATAGCCTCCAACCTCTCCCCCATCCCCACTCAAAACTCGATTTATTTTTACATATTTTTGTGTTGTTTTAGTGAATTTTTACATAGCTTCTTACACATATATGTTGCCCTCACCACCCCCACTCCCCCTACCATCCATCCCAGCCTCTCCCCCAACCCCACCCCGCACCCCACTAAAAACTCGATTTTTTTTAATGTAGTTTTGGTCAGTTCTTACACATAGTTATGTTGTGCCCCCAACCCCATCCAACATTGTTGTAGCCTTGTTTTCTGATGGTATATACTAGCTATAAATTTATTATTCTCTGAAAAATCGAATAGTCGAGCTGCGCTGTTCTCCGACAGCTCTTGTTTTATTTTACTTCTCAGTGATGTTACGCATTTTATGTCTCCACAGTTGACTATTTTTTTATGTTCACTATCTGCTACATAACTGAGTGTATATTAGTGTGTCGTCTACCCGGATAATGGTATTTTTTTAAATTATCGTTTACCACAATATCCTTATTCCAGAAAATTACATGTGTTCATTTCCCCCATTCTAACCCAAAATTTTGAATGGCCCGGTAGAAATGTTTCCGTGCAGACGACACCATAAGCTACACTCTTATGTTTTCCTTACGTGTCATGTTTATACTGTCATAATTATCAACTTACCTACCATGATTAATCCATCAATATAACGTACTATGTTTATATATTTTAGCACTGAATAACTTGTACATGAAAGCATGGTCCATTCTTAAACATACTGCCGTGATTGGATATAATAAAAAAAGCGACAACTACCAATACCTCGCGACCCACTCAACACCCAACGTACAGTTGTACTTTGTCTTTTGTTGTTGTTGTTTTATTATCGATGTACACTGCTATTCTCAATTACTATAACATGATTTAAACTATTTATCAATCTTACCAACGCACTATATATATATATATATACATGTATATGTTCGGAATTTGATCCCCTTCTCAGTTATGCCTATTTTTTGTCGTATCCTATCCTCTCCACCTGAAATTTACATGACTTAACCATTTCAGCGTTTTGGATATGATAGGATAAAGACACAGAGAACACATTACTACTGACCTCCAGAACCTATCTATCTCATTTTCGCTTTCAGAAAGAGATAGCGGATGGACTAAGTCGGTGACCTTATCTATACTGTACATGATAGATAATGCATGCGTTATTATTATTATTTTATTATTATTATTATTATTGTTATTATTATTATTCAATAGTATATCATTACTTATAGCACGTATATTCCCCCCCCCCCACCCCCACCAAACACTTATCCCAAGTTCTCTCCCCTCTCCTCCCTCCACCCACTGCTGTACCGTTCTACTCTTACCTGATTACCCATGGTTATGCTAAACCTTGATTGTACTATTGTACCCTTGTACCCGTCAATGGAAAAAAATGTAACTGCTATTTTTCCTCATGTTGTTACCATGCAAAATGTAACCTGAGTGAAATAAAGTATATGTTGTTGTTGTTGTTGTTGTTGTAACTTGGGGAATGGCACTTTATTATCATTAAAGCCAAACACAAACATATCCAAAGAACTGAAACTCTTAGGCATAATTATCCCCTGTTAATGGTGTAAATTCGGAAATCCAGTGATAAAGACCTGAATTTTTTTTACAAAATTTAGCATTTATTTTAGAGCAATACAGGATTTGTGCACACACTAAATAATTTTGAATTCCTCAAAGTGTTAGATTCGACTATGTTTCGCATTTCTGTTCTTTTTGAAGCAAAAGCTTATTAATGTGTTGCTGTCTTTCATTTTTTATGGGTTTTTTAAATGAAAATAAACAATTGATCTCAACTGCTGAATGCAGACATTAAACAATTTAATATCTGTAATTGTTGAAGTGATAACATGACCCAGGGCCCTATATATCAATTTTCATTCCAGCAAGACCACACCAGTGGCATATGATTATGTACCCCATGCTGTCAATCACTGGTACTTGGTACTGTTTATGGTATGTCCATGTTATGTAATCAGCTTATTAGTTGTAAAATTCATGGCACACTTCTGTGTAACCGCAGGCGTTGAAGGGGTTCAAAAAGGGTAATTGATAAAACACAACTATATTTAATCTGGGCTGATAATCATATAAAGCCCTGATTTAATACAGCAGAGGATATAAGGCAATAAAAACAAACTTGAATACTACTCAAAATTTGATAAGGGTCAGTATGTTAACCTTATATTTTGCATAGGGTGTAGGAAGATATCCAATTTGTTTCAATGCAGTAAGTGTATACATGTAAATGGCTAGTAAACCTGTCGTTTGGTTAACCAAATGTCACGGTGACTTTGCATGGGGAGCACGGGAAATGGCATACCCACAAAAAGCAGGCGGTTGGAGTACATGTACCCTCGTGAACATGTCAATTTTTTTAAAATTTGGTTTGTTTTTATACACTGTTGTGTTGAAAACTGTCAGTAACTATGGCGAATGTACAAGTTCGAAGGCGTCTTGATAATGTAGAAATGAATAGAGGCATTGGTATGCTTGAGGCAGGGCTCTCTCAAAGAGAAGTTGCTCGTAATCTTGGCGTGTCGCAGAGCGTCGTTGGAAGGATGTTAGAACGCTACCAGACACATGGAAATGTTATGCATCGACAAGGGGGTGGTCGGACAAGGTCTACAACCCAAGCCTAGGACCGGTTTATTGTCGTCCAGGCTCGAAGGAACCGTTTCCGTAACGCATCAACCCTTCGAAACGACTTCCAGAATGCCACTGGTGTTAGAATATCAACGCAAACTGTCAGGAATCGTCTCCATGATGCTGGTATTAGTGCTCGAAGGCCAGCCATACGCATCCCTCTGCAGCAACATCACGTTAGAGAGTTACGTCTGCAGTGGGCCCGTGACCATGTCAGATGGACCCTTCAGGACTGGACACCGGTCCTCTTTTCTGATGAGTCCAGATTCTGTGTTGATTTCACAGACAGACGGGCGAGAGTCTGGATAATGAGAAATGAGCGATTTGCACCTGTCTGTATTGCTGAACATGATCGTAACGGCGTGGGTTCAGTTATGGTATGGGCGGGCATCAGCGTCCAAGGGAAAACGGACCAGCATATCTTTGAGAACGGCATAAGTACGGCTGAAAGGTACGTAAATGAAATTCTGGACGCTTATGTTTGCCCATACGCAGGTGCTATTGGCCCATATTTCATTTTTATGGACGACAATGCCCGTGCACATAGGGCTCGTGTAACCAACGAGTACCTGCAGACATCAAGTATCGTTCGCATGGACTGGCCTGCTCGATCGCCGGATTTAAATCCGATCGAGCACGTATGTGACATGCTTCAGGTAGCCATATCAGCCCGACATGACCAGCCTACAACGACCAGGCAACTCAGACAGGCACTACTGGAGGAATGGGCTCGAATCCCACAGCACAAAATCCGAGGGCTTATTGGCAGCATGAGGAGGCGATGTCAAGCAGTTATCAATGCCCGTGGGCATCATACACGTTACTAAACCTAAAAATAGCCCCCCCAAATGATCTCATTTATATTTCCTTATCCCTGTATATATCAATGAAATGTCTAATTTTGACCCCTACATCATTCTCGCATTCGTTACTCTTCAATGATTCGTTACTTTCATTAGTTTTTCTGCTCTCTAGGTACAAACAACAGCGAAATTTAACTATAATTGCTTAATAACAATTTCCACCACATCAAGTAACAATGACATACAGAATACATAGTGACCCTTATCAAATTTTGAGTAGTATATATATAATACATGAATAAAATATTTAATAAATAGACCACATGATGCAAGTATATATTTTATATATTTTTGTATATTTTACTTGGCCTACAATCTGTGATCAAGTTATAGTTTTTGATTATAGTATGCCATGCCATTTAAAGGTACAACCCTAGTTTGTTAATCCAATAATATTGATAATTTACTTTCAAATAAAAGGTAATGCAAATTTTCAAGTTACCCTATTTTACATTTTCGAATGTAAAGCATTCACGTAAAATGTACCCTTTTTACACGAAACGGTTGTTCGACGAGGGAAGCAGGCTGTTATCGCCTGCTTCTTGTTCAATATGGTGGGCATTCATTATAAGTAGATATAAAAGTCGAACAGTAAGTGTAGCATTCCAGAATCACAGTCAACCACAAACCTGCACAGAAACAAAAATCGCTTAAGGTACCACCTATCAGGAAGCTATGGAAAACATATTAAGTCCCGGTTTATACAGGAGGAGACTAAAGGTTTGCCTTGTTGTTTGAGTTATTCTATATCGATCATTTGATTCCAGTAATATGCAGTATATGCACAATTGTTAACACCATGAGGCATGCCGCGATGAACATACAGGGTCCTTACCTTCACGGTCAAGGGCACGCTAAGACTGAAGGTTATTGCTATACATGTAACTTCGTATCTGACATAAATTCTTAATCATTTGATTTCCAAGATTATACACAAATGTTCATCACCATGAGACGATGTGTTGAGATCAACATCCAGGTCAAGGTCAAGCTAGGTCACAGACTGAAAGGTTTTTGCTAAATTTTCCGGATGTTCTTTTTTGATCATTCGATTCTAATATATACAAATGTTCACCGCCTTATGTATCACTCCGGTCTGTATCACATAGGTGAAATTCACACAAGCTTTCAATGTAGTATGACTAATTTCATGTCCGGGCTATAATTTCTGATTTGATTACAACAATAATTTGCACAAATGTTCAGCACTATGAGACTATGTGTCACATGTATCATCCAAGTCCGTATCTCGAAAACCTTTCACGCATAGGCTTTAAAGGTCAGTGGTATAATTTCGTGTCCCCGGTTCTTCTTTAATCTAGCATTCCATTTCAGTAATATTTCAGTAATATTTCACATAAACATTAAATGTGTTGCGACCAACAGCCAGGTCCTTAGCTTCAAGGTCAAAGTTGCACTTAGAGTGAAAGTTACTAATACTTTCCAGTAAGGGTTTCTTTTAATCCATAAATATTAGACGTGTTCAACATCATGAAAGGATGTGTGGAAAACCAACATCCAGACCCTAATTACCGTCAAGGTCACACTGATATTTGAAAGAAACTAACCCGCCAAATAACGGCAAGATTACACTAGAAAACAGTATCAGATTTCTGTGCAGATGTTCCGGTCATATTATAATGTATATGTGCCTATTAAAGTTTAGGTTTGTTCACAGTTTCTTAAAATACCCGTGATTGAATATGCGTAAAATGAATTATGAGTTGTTAACTCCATAGAATTTGGATTCTCAAAATATGTCAGTTACATATGTACCTCATCTTCAGCAGGTTCTACACATTCACGTCCATGAGACAATGTATCGAGGGGTCAGCGCAAAACTAGTGTAACTACATATTTATAAAGAAGGAGATACAATAGTTTTGCACTGAACCCTCGGTATAGTGACTGTACCTTTTTTTGCAAATAGCTGCTTGGTTTTGTCCGTCTTCTAACATTGTTATCGAAAGGGACTATAGGTTTACTCCCCATGGTCAGCTGTATATGTCTTGAAAAACTGGATCTGGAGATCGTGGGTTTACGCTCCTAAATATTTTTTATGAAATTTGGCAAATTACTAGTGCATTAAGGGCAATGAGGGGCTTATGCAAGTGTACACATTTTTTTTCACAGTGACCAAATATGGCTGCCTGGTGGCCATTTTCTTTTCCTATTTTATTTAGATATGTGCTTACACAGGTAGGGTACTTATAATTTGCTGAAGTTACTTAATTAACCCTTAACCCGCTAAGTACGACTTTAATAGCCTTTACGTCCATTGCTAAGCACGACTTTTTAATTACTTTTGCGTCCATTGCGATTCCAATGGTCTTAATTCAAAGAAAGAACAGTCCATTATATATATGTAGCGGGTTAAGGGTTAAACATCACTTAAGACAGGATTATGACATGATTGTTATCGTTAAGTTTAAAAATGTGTTTTACCTCGATTGTAACGCAAGCTCTCTTATTTTAATAACTCTCGATGTCGTCCTGGGTAGGACCAGTACTAAGCAAATGCAGATAAAGCGTCTTTCTCAGGGACACAACACACATGGTCATGGTTATCAGTTCCCATTATATACAAAATATTGGCTAATTATATTTAGCAGAACGAAACGGAACAAGAACATTTAAACACAAACTGGAATAGATTTAGTATAGTGGTTGATTAAATAGATTATATATTTATTAAATTCAGATTAAAAGGGAGGTAAAAACACAATTTGTAAACATTCATATATACATACAAGTGGATTTACAAAAAAGTGGATTTCCCCATTTGGTATCCCACAAACTGTTCCGTTCTGTTTCGTTCCATTCCACTAATTAACCAAAATATTCAAACAAAAACAGCTTACAACCAGTAAATCTTATGAAATAACCACTTCATTGCCTTGCGCTACTTGTCACATGCGCATTCTGGGAAGTTGATTCACAAGTAATGGACAACAGAAGCTTTGCTTTGCTGTTGCCAGGCATTTGCTTCAACTGTGTTATGCTCTCTTACAAAACCATACATGCCTGTAAAAGTTTGTAAATGCCCAATTGATATATAAAACATTTTCCACTGTCAGCTTGTATTTGTATCGTACATCGTGCCAATTGTGTAAGCATTTACAAAATTTGGTCAATGCTTTACAAGAAATGTCATCGGGCCAAAACCAACAGCACATTGTTTTAATATGTACAGAGCAGGAGAAAAATGTGTCCAGTATTGTTATTTGCAGTTATGCTAGTCAGTTCTTTCCTCCACTGCAAAAGATAATTTGGTTTATCCAGTACTTTCGGAGGTTAGACCTCCATTAATCAAAGAAAAAGTATGACTAGACGTACTTTTTATGAGGGTTTGTCCCAGAAAGTACTGGATGAATTAAATTACCTTTTGCGATGGAGGAAAGAGCTCACATTGTAGGGGTATGTAGTACTATGTACGCATTTAGAGTTGAACACAATTAGTTAAATATTAAATATATTAACGCTGCATTAGCCGTAATTTTTAGCTTATAAAACACAAAATAATTTCGTTGACAAACGTTACACAACTACAATTATTGAATATTTACTAAATAGAAACAAGACGTTTTGACGGAATTCAATAGCAGTAAAAATAAAACGTACGCTTTTTTGTAAATCTAATGCGCTAATGTATATCATGTGAGCAACACAAATGTATATAAAGAGGCCCAAGCAGCTTTACAAACTTGTCAAATTAATGAATTGATTACTTATTAATACTTATTTGGGAGCACCCCGTAGCGCGCTTCCATGAAAATAGACTATTATAACTCTATAGCGTCGTTGAGACACTGTGACATCGATAATCTGTCCCTTTGTACTAGAGTTATTAGTCGGTTTTCGTGGATACGCATTTTACGTATTGACCGAGTTCATACAGTACGTGTGTTTGGGACTATGCTCATGTTTTCGTGTACACATTTAAGTGAAGGTATACAGGAAGTAAATCACTGTGGTATTAATGCCTGGGGTAGTCGAAAGGAGTTCCCAAATATCGAAAGGAGTTATATAAAATATATAATCCCTAACTTGTTTTGTGATAAAAGGCATTTCTGAGTATGTAAGGCCTGTTTTTCTGGCTGAAATGACTTTATTGACTTGTTTGTGATAGCTAAGAACCATTTTCATGGTTGCATGATGATTTTATTTATCAACTTGAAAGTTTTGAAAGTGAAAGTAGAACACATTTGAGAGGTGCCGAATGAATGCAGTTTGTTCACGGTGTCAACAAAGATCAAAATTTTATTTTCTTATATGCCAAATGACCCCTACTAAGCTCAGCAGTTTTTTTAGAGATCATGGTCTCATGACTAAGCATATGTAAGTGAATCTTAGTTTGAATTTCATTTGGAAAATGGCTAACGAGATAGCTTGGACAATATTGCATTGGACTCAATGTGATTTGATTTGCTTCCGGTACACCTGAATAAAAATTAGACGGTTATTTGCTTATTCTCAAATATGCTTTACTTACGGACAGTGTCCCTTTAAGAACGTTTTAAAGCAAAAACGTAGACTAAGTGAATTGAGCCCTTTGTTATAATTTATTGCCGTGAACCCGATAACAATAAGCATGGTTTTGTCACCATGGACATGCATTACACATTTGAATCCGAAGGCAATAGAATCGGAATGAGTAAACTTGAAATCCTGTTCTAAATAGGAAAACTTTATTGTTCTGCAACATTTAAATTGCGCTATTTCTCTATATTTGTTCTTCTTTTATTAATTTTTTTACAGATTTTTCCTGAAGCAATTAGAAAGCGTAAGACTAAAACATGGGAGGGAAATTTACGAAATTGTTCGCCAGTGTATATGGCAAGAAAGAGACAAGAATATTGATGGTTGGGTTTGACGCTACTGGAAAGATCACTATACTGTCTAAACTCAAGTTGGGAGAAATTGTTACCACTACTCCAACTATAGGTAAGCTATCAACTGTTTGTTGTCTTCTATTTAGCAGGTTGTCGAGGCATAAACATGGGGAATATTACGAGTTTATTCAAGGGGTAATTTGGAAAGAAAGAGATGAGAAAGAGAAATAGATGAAAATATTAATGGTTGGGTTGGACGCTGCTGGAAAGATTACTATACTGTATAAACTCAAGTTAGGTGAAATAGTAACCACTATTCCAACTATAGGTTTAAGCCATCAACTGTTTGTTTCCACAATTCAAAGTACGAACTATAGGTAACCTATCAACTGTTTGTTTTCACAATTCGGAGTACCAACTATAGGTAAGCCATCAACTGTTTGTTTTCACAATTCGGTGTACCATCTATAGGTAAGCCATCAACTGTTTGTTTTCACAATTCGGAGTACCAATTATAGGTAAGTCATCAACTGTTTGTTTTTCACAATTCGGAGTACCAACTACAGGTAAGCCATCAACTGTTTGTTTTCACAATTTGGATTACCAACTATAGATAAGCCATCGCCTGTTTGTTTTCACAATTTAAAGTACGAACTATAGGTAATCCATCAACTGTTTGTTTTCACAATTCAAAGAACCACCTGTAGGTAAGCCATCGCCTGTTTGTTTTCACAATTTAAAGTACCAAAAATAGGTAAGTCATCAACTGTTTGTTTTCACAATTCAAAGTGCCAACTATAGGTAAGCCATCAACTGTTTGTTTCCACAATCCAAAGTGCCAACTATAGGTAAGCCATCAACTGTTTTTCACAAAGTACCAACTATAGGTAAGCCATCAACTGTTTGTTTCCGCAATTCAAAGTGCCAGGTCAGTGTTTTGTTTACCCAAAATATATTCCGCGAAATTCGGGCCCATTCCCCCCTCGAAATATTATATTTCCCCCTCTTTTTTGAGAAAAAAATTCCGCTAAAATATTTTTTAAATTTTGTTTCTTAGTTGACCACCCATAACAAGTCCATCAAACATTTTCTTGATGTAAATTTAGTATTAAATAAAAAACTGACTTATTACAGGTAAAAAAACCTTCTATATTTCCTCTTTATTTGAACATGTCCAAATTCCCCCCCTTTTTCCAATTCACGTCAATTTATCCCCCTCTAAAGGGCCCCGACACCCTACTCCCCCCCACCCACCCCCCCCCTCCACCCAAGTAAAAGAAAACACTGCATGTATAGATAAGCCATCGGCCGTTTGTTTTCCCAATTCAATATACCAATATACTATAGAGAAGCCGGGATCTGTTTGTTTTCAAAATTGAAAGTACCAACTATAGGAAAGCCATCGCCTGTTTTCACAATTAAAAGTACCAACTATAGGTAAGCCATCAACTGTTTGTTTTCACAAAGTACCCACTATAGGTAAGCCATCAACTGTTTGTTTCACAATTCGGAGTACCAGCTATAGGTAAGCCATCAACTATTTGTTTTCACAATTCAAAGTACCAACTATAGGTAAGCCATCGTTTGTTTTCACAATTCAAAGTACCAATTATAGGTAAGCCCTCGTCTGTTTGCCTAACCCATTTAATTTATTCACAATATAAAACTTTGTCAAGTACGTTTATGTGGGTTATTACTTTACCGGTCGCAGCTGAGCTAGACTTGCCCAGTAAGGAAGTGTCGATTTTTACGGATGGCGGGAGGTATACAGTACTGGTTTTACTCATGAAAAACTGGGTGATCTGCCACTACCACAAAAAAGCCGCCTTGTACAAAATGACGTAAAACAACATTCCAACAAACTAACCATTATCATCTAGCGTGGTAGAGAAGTAAAGGTTTAAATAATCTGTATATTTGACCTTTTAAGGTCGCAACTGATATGTAATGGCATTGTTATAGTAGAGCCATTGAATAACATTTAAGACCATTAGATCGCTTCCTTGGCCGAGATAGTAAAGACGCTGTGTCCAAAACGTTATCGCCTCCCACTGCTATTTTAATGGAATGACCGAAATAAGGATTGGATGCGATTTATAGTCAACAATATAGGCAGTGTATTTCTGTAAATTAACCAAATAGGGCTGAGGCACATGGCATTGGTATAAACTAAACAGCGAGTAACATTGTGGTTCTGTGTAGCGAACAAAATTGAAAACAGATTATTGCAATTAGAGCATGTGTCAAATAATTACATGACAAATATTTTTTATTTGATTAAACTGAAGATCCTCTGATGCAGCAAAATAATGATACAATTATTGTGCAGAAAAAATAAGATATTCTTATGCAGCAGAATAAAGATCCTCTTAATGCAGCAAAATAAAGATTATCTTAATGCAAAAAGATTAAGAACCTCTGAACGATCGTGTTATGCAGCAAAATAAAGATCTTCTGACTCAGCAAAATAAAGATATTATGCAGAAAGATAAAGACCTTCTCATGCAGCAAAATAAAGATCCTCTTAATGTAGCACATTGAAGATCCTCTTATGCAGCAAACTGAAGATCGTCTCATGCAGCAAGATAAACACCTTCTTATTCAGAAAAATAAAGATCCTCTTATGCAGTATTAAAATGTATGTCATTTTTAATTTACAGGCTTTACTGTAAAAACCGTGGAATATAAAAACCTCAGTGTCGTAGTGTGGGATGTTGATGGTCAGGATATAAATCTACCATTGTGGAGACAGTATTTCCAAAACACACGAGGTAATGTTCAAATCCTTAGATTTAACCGATGGGGAGGCATAACCCACATTGAAGTTTTGACCATTGTGGCAAATCATTGCCATATACCCAAGGAGTGTTTATATGGGGTATACAGTACATTGTTATACCTCCGCTTTGAAGGGAAGTGGGTGCTACATAGGAATCGTGTCCCGTCGCGTCCCGTAAAACATTTTCATTACTTGAAATTCCTCAAACACTTTTGAAGGGGTTTTCCCTAACTTCATATAAACATAACAACTGACGACCTTAAGTCCCGCTACATCACCCATTGCCTAATTTATTACAGAATTATGGCCATTTGTTTGACTTACAATTTAAGGTGTGTGTTTGGTGGGTGGGGGTGTATTGATCACCTTCAGTGATTGTTCTAGTTGTATATAGGATCAAATAGACCATTGTGAAGACATCGCTACTATATCCAGGATAATATCGAGTACCTCCAATATCCCTGCATAAAAGGTCAACGTCTCTGTAACAATTTCATGGTCAAACTCAGATTCAGAGGGCAAACAAAATATTTAAACTATGTTTATTACATTTTAAAAATAGAAAAATAGATTTATAAGACAGTAAATTGTTGGTTTCAAGGACAAGTATTACATTTTGTTTTGTTTTTTAGCTCGACTGATCAAAGATCCGCAAGGCTTATGCCGTGGTGCGTCGTGTATGTCTGTCTGACCGTCCGTAAACTTTTCTTTGTGGTGACTACTCCTCTGAAACTGCTTGACATGACATAAAATGACCTGTGACCTGGACACAACCTGCTATATTTATGAATATGGATCATTCCATTTTTGTTACAAAATGGTGATTTGGTGAAATTACTGTTGAGCAGTAAATAGGCTATACTAAGGTTGATGTTGTTAGGGACTGATATAGCTTTATAATTAAAATGTGTGGTAGCATTATGACGTTTTTATAAGCTGGAAAACATATATTATTTAGACTAGGATAAAATTGAATGAGACTATAATGTTGTATAGTTAATGTTGCATAATAAATCATAATATTTAGGTATGGTAGGAATGCTTCTCTTGATGTCTAGGTGGTGATAAATAAAAATCAGGTTGGCCTTAAATTCAAAATCATGGCTAAAAATAGATTTTATATACAAGTTTGTAGCGACTACTTCTCGGTTTGGTACCTTTACTTACCATGACTTACAGGAATGTCTCGGTCTGGTATCGGTTTGGAACTTTTACTTACCATGATTTACAGGAATGTTGGTCTTGATTAAGATGGCTGCCGCAGTTTAAATACACGTTTGAGGCAACTACTTCTCAAAATCCATAAGGGTATTGATTTGGAACGTTTACTAAAATGACTGGCATGACATGTAGTTGGTCCTAAACAAAATTTATTTTGATTCTATGTCAAACTTAGCCTCCAGCGGTCATCTTTGTTTACAAAGAGTGATATAGGAAAAACTTGTGGCAACTACTTCTTTGAAAGTGTTGGTCTTGTTTCCATAAAACTTCATAGTTCCCATGGCTGATCTAGCTTTCAAGATCTATCAGTGGAGCTTCAAGGTCAATGACCTCTTGTTTAAAAAGAGCAAGATAAAGTTTTAAATGTTTGATACTTCAACATAAATAGTTGATAAAATTTGATATATAGTTGATATATTTTCAGCTTTGATATTTGTGGTCGACAGTAATTATAGAGAGAGAGTCAACAAGGCGAGAGAGGAGTTAAACAGACTGTTGAACGAAGATGTATTAAGAGATGCAGTGTTGCTTGTGTTCGCCAACAAACTGGTAGGTGACTGAGCACTTTGACAAAGTTTTGCTTTAAACGGACACACGGCAATCTTGATTTTTAAAAACTCACGGCTTCTTGTTAGTTTTTCTACATAACTAATTAATATTAATTATAAGTTTAATATAAAGCAATTTGTATTATTAACTGTTTATTATGTTGCACCAGTAATATATTTAAACCTATGGTAGAATAAGACAAAACAATGAAAACTCAAAATATTATTTAATTATATGCTAGCCGGTTTAAAGCCAAAATGATGCTAGATACATAAATGCAGATGCTAATTGCAGTGCTTGATAAAAACGTCAAGATTGTCGTATGTCCCTTAAGTTTTTAAACATGCCTCCATCACGAAAAAAACATACATAGCTTAAAATATACTGAAATTGACGTGATAACCATCATCAAAAGATCTCCTGTCTGATAGAAGTGTAGTGGAAAAAAAAAGATTGCAGCTTTTTAAAACACAAAAACAAATATATTCTCTGTTTCTTTAAGATTTCGTTCAAGGGTGATTCTGTACCATACTCATACATTGCAAATGAATATTCAATCGTGAGTCCTCTAACCGCTGCATTAGTCCTCTAACCGCTGCATGAGTCCTCTAACCGCTGCGGGTTCGAATCTCACTGGGAGCTCGACTTGTAAGTGAGGAAGTGTCGATTTTTACGGATGGCGGGAGGTGTACAGTAAAATATTTCTGATGAAATTAATTTTTACATGATTGTCAGTCCTGTTTAAAGGCCAAATAATGGCAAAGTTACAGTACAAAATTGCAAACCCTGTCCAGGTGTTCAGGTCATAAAATAATCTATACCTGCTGATTAAAAGTATAGATGTATTTATGTGTTCCTGCAATACCTTTGATTGAATATGCGTAACAGGAATTATGAGTTGGTAACTCTTAATTCAACGCTCCAGTTTTGGGTTTGATCTGGCTGGTTAAAGCCATTTATATTGTGTCTATAGAGTTTGGAATTGCAAAATATATAAGTAATAATATATATACCTCGTCATCAGTTTAGGTCTGGTGTACACGTTTTGTAAATATTGGCTTTTGTTGCGGAATAGCTACTTAATTAAAATCTTGAATGTTTTTCCATTTCATGACAGGATTTACCAAACGCGATGAATGCAGCTGAAATTACGGACAAACTAGGACTTCACAGTCTGAGAAATAGAAACTGGTTTATACAGCCCTCAAGTGCAACAAGTGGCGACGGACTCTACGAGGGGCTGGACTGGATAAAAAACCAATTGGAGAATGATATGTGAACTGAGCTTTATACATATTTATCCTGTATTCTTTTAGTTTAAACAATATTTTATTCACAACTGTTTTACAGTTTACATTGCTTATTATACAGACATTCGAAGATGTTACAAACATGTGAAAAGGATTCAGAATGAAGCTATATAAGCTTGTATAAATCTGTTTCCTTAACATAATGATATGAATACATGACAGTTGAAACAATATATGTGATATTTTGGAGTTTAAATATTGGATTGTTTAAACATCATTGTTGTGGATAACAACCAAATAATTCCCACTATATACAGTTTTAATTCGTTCTGTTAAGTTAAAAAAAACATTGGATATGAAGTGGTTTGGGGTGAGAGAGAGAGAGAGAGAGAGAGAGAGAGAGTTGTGTATTTTCTATGTTTCCGGCAGCACTAAGATCTGACTTCTTCGAGCTGGTCAGTGATATCTTTTAAAACTTAATAAATTATGTTCTCCTGTGCAAGTTAATAAGTACATTTGATAGACACCTGTTTCAAAAACGTTTTGTTCTTAAAATGAAATCTTGCACTATTTTGAAAATTCCACAATTTGTTTCATTTGATACTAGGGGATCCCCATCAAGAAGGGTATTAATAGAGATATTATTAAAGTCTTTCAATGCATTCATCATTACAATTCTTTGTTGGTGAAAATTATTACAGTGCAAAAGAAAATGTTTTGTATGTTCAGTATTTCCACAAGTACAAAGAGGACTGTCAACAATGTTCTTGGAATAGAGGTGTTGATTAAGGCTGCTGCAGTGAGTGCGTAGACGTGTGTGTAGTATCTGAGCTTTTCGGCCACCTGAGTTGTACCACTTTGGAGTTTTAGTAATGTCAATATTTAGTCTGGTTTTAAAGACAGAAACAGATTCTGATTGTTTTAGTTCTGGTGAAAGGGCATTCCATTCATGCACAGCTGAGGGAAGAAATGAATTTTTATATAGCTGGGTGTTGCAATGGAGTGATCGAGTGTTGTCACGATTACGAAGATTGTAGTTAACTAAGTCACCTACACTGTCCGTTTTTAAGACTTTATGTCGAGCTAATAATTATTAGGTAACACTATTTCTTTCTTTACTGAGTCCACATTGTGTTTTTGTGTAATTTAGTCTCCCAACTTTTATATGGTATAAATTCTCCTATGAAAATAGAAACATTAAATTTAGACTACTTTATGCCTTATTGTTTTATTCATAACCAAATGCATTTATTTAGTTTTTAGCTCTGCTGATCAGAGCTTATGCCATGGTGCGGTGTCCGTCATCCTTCTGTCCGTCTGTCCGTCCGTAATTTTTTTTTATTTTAGCGACTACTCCTCTGAAACTACTAAATAGATTTTCATGAAACAAAAATGTTGCCCATGAAGTCTATTTGATCGTAGTAAAAATTCATGTTGATGTAAAATCTAAGATGGCCGCCAAAGCTAAAAATAGATTTTTAAAAAACGAGTTCTTCTTGAAAACTTTAAGTGATATTGATATGGGACTTTTTCTAAAATGATCAGCATGACATGATGTTGGTCTTTGTCGAAAATCGTTTTGTTTTGACGTTAAACATGGCTGCCAGCGACCATCTTTCTTTGCATAGAGTTATATAGTAACAACTTGTAGCGACTACTCCTTTGAAAGTACTTGACGGATTTTCATGGAACCTCACAGGAATGTTGCTCTTGATGTCTAGTTGGCCCTAGCAAAATTTCAGCTCGGCCGTAGATTGAAGATGGCCGCCACGGCTAAAAATGTATTTTTAAAAAACAAGATTGTAGCGACTACTTCTTGAAAACTGTAAGTGATATTGATATGGGACTTTTTCTAAAATGATCAACATTGCATGATGTTTGTCCTTGTCGCGGCGGATTTGTAACCGGAGGCCCCGGGTTCAATCCTCCGTGGTGCCACTGAGTTCCGTCGGTGTGTTCTTGGGCAAGACACTTTTCCTTAGCCTCGTCCGTCGGATGGGGACGTAAACCGGGCGGTCCCGTGTATCGGTCTATCCTCCGAGCACGTTAAAGAACCATAGGAATCTATTCGATAATAAGAGTAGGGCAGGTTCCCGGATTCCTATGTATCCTTCCCCTCTCTCTGGGGCGGCTCTAAATAACCTGTATAGTGTTGATGAGCCGTTAAACAACATTCAATTGTCCTTGTCGAAAATCATTTTGATTCTACATTAAACATGACTGCCAGCGGCCATCTATGTTTACATAAAGTTATTTAGTAAAGAATTGTAGCGACTACTCCTCTGAAAGTACTTAAAGGATTTTCATGAAACTTCGCTGGAATATTGCTCTTGATATCTAGTTGATTCTAGCAAAATTACAGATCGGCCGGAAATTCGAAATGGCCGCAACAGCTAAAAATAGATTTTTTAAAAAAAACAAGATTTTAGCAACTACTTCTTGAAAACTATAGTGATATCGATATGAGACTTTTTCTAAAATGATCAGCATGACACGATGTTGGTTCTTGTCGAAAATCATTTTGATTCTACATTAAACATGGCTGCCAGCGGCCATCTTTGTTTACATAGAGTTATATAATAAAAACTCGAAGCGACTACTCCTCTGAAAGTACTTGACGGATTTCCATGAAACTTCACAGGAATGTTGCTCTTGGTGTCTAGTTGCTCCTAGCAAAGTTTCAGGTCAGCAAGAAATTTAAAATGGCCTCCACGGCTAAAATTAAGTTTTTCAAAAACAAGTTTGTAGACTACTTCTTGAAAACTGTAAGTGATATTGATATGGGACTTTTTATAAAATGATCAGCATGACATGATGTTGATCCTTGTAGAAATTCATTTTGATTTGACATTAAACATGGCTGCCAACGGCCATTTATATTTACCTAGAGTTATATAGTAAATACTTGTAGCGGCTACTGCTCTGAAACTACTTGAAGGATTTTCTTGAAAAATAACAGAAATGTTGCTCTTGATGTGTAGTTGATCCTAACAAAATTTCAGGCGGCTCGAAATTCAAGATCCGCAATGGCTAAAAAATATTTTAAAAAACAAATTTGTAGCGACTGCTTCTTGAAATCTATAAGTGATATTGATATGGGACTTTTTCTAAAATGATCAGTTTGACATTATGTTGGTCCTTGTTGAAAATTATTTTGATTCGACCTTAAACATGGTTGCCAGGGGCCATCTTTGTTTACATAGAGTTATATATAAAAACTTGTAACGACTACTCTGAAACTACTTGACATATTTTCATGAAACTTCACAGGAATGCTGATCTAGCTTTCAGAACCTGCCTGTAGAGCTGCAATGTCATTGACCGCTTGTTCTAGTCAGAAGAGCTTTAACCATGGCAAGTTGTTCATCGTCGACATTTGCGAAACGTTCTTTCAGTCCGTACAATGTTTTACCCAGGTGCCCGCAAATGTAAAAAAAATTGCCGGAAGGGGCACCTAGGGTCTTCCTTCACCAATGGAAGCTGGAAAGTCGCCATATGACCTTAGCTGTTGGTGCACTTATCCATCTCAATCAATTCAGTCATCGTCATCATGTTTTTTGGTGTCCACTTCTGCCCTTCCATTATTAGCTCAACTTTTCGAAGAAATGAGGAGCTATTCGAATCGTCCCGTCATCTCTATCGGCGTTGGTTTACCTTCATGTCTCATAAAACTACTTGAATTTAATAGAACTACATACATATCCTCGGTATAAACAGTCATGCACCTCAAATTGTGTTACAAGATGACCCAGTGTATTTGTATGCCCCGCAACAAAAGTGGTGCGGGCATACAGTGTTACCCTTGTCCGTCCGGTGGTACGTCACATCCGTACGTCACGTCCGTACGTCAGTACTTCCGTACGTCCTGTTTTTTCATTCAAGTTTTTTCAAGTTAATTTCTCAGATAACAAAAGCCGTACAGTTTTTAAACTTCATACACACATCTGTATGGCAGCAATATGTTCCTACCCGAATCAGGTCAATATAAATGACCTTGACATACCTTTTACACTTGTTAATTTACATCAAAGTTTTTCATTCAAGTTTTGTACATTAAAGTATTTTGTTAATTCCATTTCTCCAACACCAGAAGCCTCAGAGCTTTTAAACGTTACAAATGTTGATAACTACATGACAGTGATATGTTCCAATGAAAAGTGAGTCACAATAAATGACCTTGACCTACTTTTTACACTTTGTTTATATTACTTTGAAGTTTTACATTCAAGTTTTTTTTATTAACTCAGCTTCTCAGGTACCAAAAGCCATACAGTTTCCAAACTTTATTCACACTTACATCTGTATGACAGCAATATGTTCCTACCCGACCTACTTTTTATACTTTGTTAATTTATATAAAAGGTTTTCATTCAAGTTTTTTAAATCAATTTTTTTTGTTAAGTCCATTTCTCCAACACCAGATGCCTAAGAGCTTTCAACCTTTACAAATGTTGATAACTACGTGACAGCGATATATTCCAATGAAAAGTGGATCAATATAAATTACCTTGACCTACCTTTGGCACATGGTTAATTTACATTGAAGTTTTACATTCAAGTTTTTTATTAACTCAGTTTCTCAGATACCAAAAGCCATACAGTTTCAAAACATCATACACACTTACATCTGTATGACTGCTATATGTTCCTACCCAATGCAGGTCAATCTAAATGACCTTGACCAATTTTTTACACTTAATTTACATCAAAATTTATCATTCAAGCTTTTTACATCAAAGATTTTAGCTCTTCTGGCCAAGGGCCAGCAGAGCTTATGGGATGGCCAGTTTTCCGCCGTCCGTCCGCCGTCAGTCCGTCACGTCTGTCCGTCTGTTAACTTTTACATCGTTCAGACGATAGGGCCTTCATTTTTCATTCTATCTTTACCATTCCTGACCAGATTGTTAATATCAATAAAGCTCGGACAAGTTTGAAAACCAGCCAGATCGGACCAGTAACAGCGGAGTTATGCCTGTCACAAAATGTCACGGGTAGAGCGTATTGGTTGTTCATAGCTCTTGTAAGTTATCGGTTACACCCAAAATATATTGTTCGAGTTGAAACAATTTCACAATATTCATGATCTATTCATGTAACACGTAAAAGCGTGCACATTTTAAGTGGCCACCAGAGAGGCCGTGTCATAAGTTTAATTTTGTGCTAATGCATGTAAACGTATAGGTATATTTTCCTTAAACGGCAAAATTGTATAAGGGGCCTCTCGTGTAGATTCAATACTGTAGATTTAGCCACGTTTGTCACGGACTGAACGGGGGAAATAATGATTTGGGCGTAATGTTTGCTATAAAACCCATTGTCTTCTAGCTCTCGCCGGGATGATCAATAGTACTTTGTTGGAACAGAGATTGGACGGCAAATTTCATAGGCAACATGTGGTTAGTAATTTTATTAAACTTTTATCGTACATTTGTATTCAGTGGGCGGCGCCATCTTGTTTGGCGGTTACGACATCCGGTTAGCATTGATGTTTCTCAAACATAACTTTAGACTAGCATATGATTTTGAAGTTACTTTATTAGATGTAATTATTGTAATTGATCATTAATTGTAAAACAATATTAATTTGATAACAGTGTATAATAGGTGCATTAGTTAACGTTGGCGTATAACTCAGTGATTGTAATACACGATTGTTAACATTGGTTAACAATGAGATGAGTGACAAGAATAAATGTTCGACGCATATGCATAGCGTTGTATAATGTGGTCATTAGTTGACATGCGTGCATGCATAACTCAGTGAGTGTAATATATGAGTAATTTGATCATGTTTATATTACATGTATTAGGGGCATTGATTAACAGCGACGTACATAGCGTTAACATGGCGTTGTAGAATATGTATACATTGCTACTCATCATTAGTACAGCTTACATATATTGATTGAATAATGATTTGTTTGGGTAATGATAATTATGCAAGATTGTTATGTTTGTCAACCGACATCTAAAACGTATGTAAAATTACAGCCTAAGCCATCCAGGATATAAGCCATCCAGGGTTGGAGTAAGCCATCTAGGTTTGGATATCCAGGAGTGGAGCTAAGCTTCCACGAATAACGTTTACGAGCGGTGGAGACGGTCCCCGTACCTGCGTCAGCATGGCCAGGTTTTACTAACGACAACCCCCGGGACACAAGGTGGGCCCGTTACCAGTCCTCACTGGAGGAATATCATTCACAATCTCAGTGGAGATTAACTATCATTGCATCGCGTCATCAACCCTTACAGAAGGCATTTGATGACAATCATCCATTGAATTCGCGCATCATCATCTTCATGAGCTCTCGCGCATCACAGTTATCGCGCTAGATCAACATTGTTATAGCTTTAACAACACTTTAGTGTCTTAGACAATCAGTATTTATAGCAATACTAAGAACGTCTTAAACGTTCAGGAGAACACTCTTTTCATAGTTCAATTGTGTATTCGCTTGTTTTTTTTAGATAATTGTATATATATTAAACATATTTTAAAAGTTGCATTAAACTTATGTAAATGCATTCACCGTCATTGATTCTTTCCTGAGTTAGCCCAACCACTAAGGTCATCCTGTGACAACTGGTGTCAGAAGTGGGATTTTGGGCGACTACGGAGGGAAATAATCAATAAGTGATCTTTATTATGATATACTAAATATCTACTTATTATTTTAGAATTGTGTACCACCCTCTGATCCATCAAGGCGACTGTCGACGATCACGGCCACAGCTTGGAAGAAGTCAAGACACGACAAGGGTAGGGTGAGTCCAAACTGTTGTTTTGTCCGTTCTTTCCTTGGCGCGAGGTCGCAGTGGTCTACACGAGTGGGTCTGAGGCACTTTTCTCAATAATTTGGGTGTTTGTTTTACCTGCCTTGATATACACATAGTATCCAATTAGGTTGGCGAACAAGACGTTCTACTCATGTTGTGACACTCGAGTATACTTATATTGATGGGAGAAGTAAATATACATGTACATGTTATACACATTTCTATGATTGTTTAAGGTTTATGTCCAATATCAAATTAAGATATTTTATGTAGTGTATATGTGTTGTGGAAGCTAGATACTATCTATACATAACCGTTAGTAGTTAGCGCTAGTACAAATGTGTATGTAACTTGTCCTGTGATGATGCCCAGGTATTTACTGAGGACACAGTGACTTACCATTAGTAGTTAGTTGAGTAGAATTATTAGTGACGTGTGTATTGTAATTATTGTAGTGTGTAGTTCACAATGTCTATAACCATGACGTCCATAAAGGATCTTACGGAAATGGGTAAGGAGTTAGGTTATGCTGGAGAGGAGCTTAGAACCTTTGTTAAAGACGAACAGGCTAGGGAAAGGGAATTTAGACTTAAGGAAAGAGAATTAGAGAAAGATAGGCTAGAATTCGAAAGTAGGTTAGCTAAAGAGAAGCGAGATGAAGAAAGTAGACTAGCCACAGAGAAGCTAGAATTAGAAGGTAGATTAGCTAAAGAGAAGCGAGATGATGATAAAGAGAAGGTAGAATTAGAAAGTAGAATAGTAAAGGAGAAGCAAGAGTTAGAACATGAGAGGTTCGAAACAGATGGTAGACTAGCTAAGGCTAAGATGATAATGGAAAGGGAGCAAAAAGAGTTTGAGCATAAGTTAGCTTTAGAGTTGGAAGCAGCTAAGACACATAGTAAGGAAAGTAAAACTGAAGGGAAAGATAGTTATTCTGGGAAGTTAAAAGGTTCGAAGTTACCATACTTTGATGCTGACAAAGATAACATGGACAGTTACTTGTTACGGTTCGAGCGTTATGCTGAGTTACAGGAATGGACCAAAGATAAGTGGGCAGTTCATTTAAGTGCGTTATTGAGAGGCAAGGCCTTAGATGTATTTTCTAGATTACCTAGTGTAGATGCTCTTGACTATGATAAGTTAAAGGATGCTCTTTTAAAGAGATTTGAGCTAACTGAAGAATGTTTTAGAAAGCGATTTAGAGCTTGTCTGCCTGAGAAAGGCGAGTCATTTATTCAGTTTATTAGTAGGTCTAGAAATACTTAGATAGGTGGTTAGAGTTAGGGAAGGTAGCGCAGACTTATCAGGGCCTAATAGATTTCTTGTTGCGGGACCAGCTATTCAATGTTTGTAGTAGAGATCTGTTCTTATTTCTTAAAGAAAGAAAACTAACTAGTGTAGATGAAATGGCAACTCAAGCAGATCAGTTTGTCGAGGCTAGAGGTGGAGCTCATAATGTAGTGTCGAAAGACAGAACTTTTAGAGATAGGCAAGGGGACGATCATAAACAGAAAGGCCAGAGTGGAAACTATAGAGGTGGAGGTAGTTCGATGGGTTCTAGAGGAGGTAGCAATAGTGGTAACATAGGTAGACCTTTTATTCGTTGTCGTCACTGTAATGGGAATCATGCTTCACATGAGTGTAGGAAAGCGGTGAAAGTGTCCGCTGTCGTAGACAACTTTAGTGACAATAGTAGAGTGGACAACAATGTAGGGAATCAGAACCAAGGTTTTAACAACCCATGGAATTTCGGTAGAGGTAGAGATGGTCAAAACCGGGGTAGAGGTAGAGGCAGAGGTAGTAATAGTCCGGTTATTAAAACCGAGAGTAGTAGCTGTTGTGTTAAATCGGATGGTGTAATGGCGAAGATCGGAACATGTCTCTTTCCGTATGCAAATCTTCCAACGGCAGATGGTAGAGTGAATGGCACGGACGTAATTGTAATGAGGGATACAGGTTGTACAGGTGTGGTAGTTAGGCGTAGTTTAGTTACAGATGACTAGTTGGTAGGTAAACAGTCACCGTGTATGTTGTTAAATAAGTCGGTAGAGCACGTGCCAATAGCGAGAATAGATGTAGATACACCTTTCTTTAAAGGGACTACAGAGGCACTATGTATGGATGACCCGATGTATGATTTAACGATAGGGAACATAGATGGTTCAGCACTTCCGGTAATGTCCGATTTTAGAAGTAGCATAAGTAATGCCGTAGAGACTAGAGCGCAGGTCCAGAAGCAAGCTCAGGCTTATAGAAAATTAAAGGTTCCTGCAGCCGTAGGTGACATATCTAAAGCGGAGTTTATAGAAGCACAAACTCAAGACGAGTCATTAGGTCCTTGTAAAGTGAAGGCCAAGGATGGTGTAGTGAAGAAGTGTAAAGGGTCCGGTAGTTGTAAGTTTGTACATAAGAATAGGTTATTGTACAGAGAATTTGAAGATAGTGGTAGTAGACAGTTTCACCAATTAGTGGTACCTACCCAGTATAGAACGACAGTGCTTAAGGTAGCTCATGAGTCGATTATGGGAGGTCATTTAGGCGTAAAGAAAACGTCAGATAGAGTATTGGCAGAATTTTATTGGCCAGGCGTTAGTGGAGATGTAACTAGGTATTGTAGGTCCTGCGATGTATGCCAAAGGACAGTACCAAAAGGTCGAGTGACCAAAGTACATTTAGGTCAGATGCCACTGATAGATACACCATTTGAGCGGGTAGCCGTAGACATAGTTGGACCAATTTTTCCAGTGGCAGATAGGAAAAATAGGTACATTTTAACCATGGTAGACTATGCAACTAGGTATCCGGAGGCAGTCGCATTGCCCTCAATTGAAACTGAGAGAGTAGTTGAGGCATTAGTAGATATGTTCAGTAGGCTAGGTGTACCAGAGGAAATGCTGACTGATTGTGGGTCACAGTTTACGTCAGAACTTATGGCTGAAGTAAGCAGGTTATTGTCTTTGCGTCAAATCATGACAACACCATATCACCCTATGTGTAACGGGTTAGTCGAACGATTTAACGGGACGTTAAAGCAAATGTTACGGCGTATGTGTACCGAGAGACCCAAAGATTGGGACAAGTATCTCAATGCTTTATTGTTTGCATTTAGAGAGGTTCCACAAGAGAGTTTAGGATTTTCTCCGTTTGAGTTATTGTACGGTAGGTCAGTTAGAGGTCCCATGAGGATTCTTAGAGAGATGTGGGCAGGTGAAGTAGATAGTGATGAGGTTAAGACTACATATCAGTATGTTTTAGATCTGAAGCAGAAACTAGAGGAGACTTGTAAGATAGCTCAAAGTCAGTTAGTTAAGGCAAGTACCAAGTATAAACGGTACTATGACCAGAAAGCTAGAGCTAGGAAGTTTAAGATAGATGACCAGGTGTTACTGTTACTCCCGACCGACAATAACAAGTTGTTGTTACAATGGAAAGGTCCGTTTTACGTTAGAGGGATAGTGAACACTATGGATTACCGTATCGAGATAAACGGAAAGTTAAAGACCTTTCATGCGAATATGCTGAAAGAGTATATCAGTAGAACCGATAATGTGCAACAAGGGGTGTTAACCGTAGTTAATGTTGCAGTTATTGAGGATAGTGAGGAAGACAGTAGTGAGGACACTAGTCCCATGTATTTTCCCACTAGTGTAGGTAGGGAGAGAGCAGCCGATGTAGACATATCGGGCATGCTTAGTGTAGAGCAGCAACGAGAGATGGGTAGTTTACTCTCGGAGTTCAGTGATGTCTTGTCCGAAAACCCGGGGCAGACAGATGGAGTGTAACATGATATTGTACTCACATCAGGGGAACCAATAAGAATTAAGGGGTATCCCATTCCATTTCACTCCCGATCAATTGTTGATGAGTAGGTGAAAGACATGTTGAAATTGGGTGTCATCGAACCTTCAAACGCCCCATTTTCATCCCCAGTCGTACTTATTAAGAAGAAAGATGGGTCAATTCGATTCTGCATCGATTTTAGGCAGCTCAATAAACGTACCATCTTTGATGCAGAGCCAATGCCTAATATTGAGGAGGTATTCTCTAAACTTGCGGGATATTCATATTTCTCCAAGTTAGACCTCAGTAAAGGTTATTGGCAAGTCCCACTTTCAGACCGAGCTAAAGAGATGACCTCCTTCGAAACTTCGCAAGGACTTTTTAAGTTCAAGGTCATGCCCTTTGGTCTCGTAAACGCCCCAGCAACATTCTGTAGGTTAATGAGGAAAGTCCTGAAGGATTTGTCCAACACAGACAGTTTGTAGATGACATCCTGGTGTTTACAACAACATTTGAAGACCATATTAAGGCTCTACGTAATCTGTTGGAACGGCTACGCCGGTTTAAATTGACTGCAAAACCTAGCAAGTGTCACATAGGTTACGCAGATATAGAGTGTCTGGGTCATGTTGTCGGGAGGGACCAGAAATTGAAACCCAACCCCGACAAGGTTTAGGCAATTCAGGAAGCACCAAGACCCGAGACAAAGAAACAAGTTAGGTCATTTTTAGGGTTGGCGGGATTTTACAGGAAGTTTATTCCAAACTTTTCGGCTATAGCTGCACCTTTGTCAGACTTGACAAAGAAAGGTCAACCCAATAGGATAACTTGGGGGGAAAGCCAGGAGCGAGCTTTTGTCTCTTTAAAGGGGAGTCTGGTCAAAACACCAATACTAAAATTACCTGAACTTGACCAGGAGTTTATCCTCAGAACGGATGCCTCCGATATCGGGGTGGGTGCAGTCCTACTGCAAGAGCAAGATGGGTGTAGTCTCCCCGTGGCTTACGCAAGTCGGAAACTATTACCCCGGGAATGTAACTACTCTGTTATCGAAAGGGAGTGTCTTGCAGTAGTGTGGGGTGTCAGTAAATTCAACCGATATGTTTTTGGTAAGGAATTTGTCTTAGAGACTGACCACCAACCGTTAGCTTATATGAATAAAGCAAAGGTAGCTAACAGTAGGTTAATGAGGTGGGCACTGACTCTGCAGCCTTACCGGATGAAAATTAAAGCGATCCGAGGAAAGGACAATATTGGGGCAGACTATTTAAGTCGCCGCACATAATGACCGGTTTAATACAATAGTGTATTGCAGTGTATTGTACAATAGTAGTATATGTTACGACAGGGTAGTGTACAATTGTAGAATAGTGTTGAAATTGTAATTACATATTATAGTTAGGTTATAACTGTAGTGGATATTTTCCGGAAGACGGTCGTTGTACTGGCATCCCTCGGTAGTAATATTTATATACTCAAGCGATTGAGCGATCAGCTTGTACGTTTTGTCGCTCATTTGCTCCGAAGAATTAATAGTTTCTTAACGTGTAAATATTAATTATCATTTTGTTGAATTTTAAAAGTGTAGCACTTTCTTTAAGTGGGGAGATGTTGTCACAAAATGTCACGGGTAGAGCGTATTGGTCGTTCATAGCTCTTGTAAGTCATCGGTTACACCCAAAATCTATTGTTCGAGTTGAAACAATTTCACAATATTCATGATCTATTCATGTAACACGTAAAAGCGTGCACATTTAAGTGGCCACCAGAGAGGCCGTGTCATAAGTTTAGTTTTGTGCTAATGCATGTAAACGTATAGGTATATTTTCCTTAAACGGCAAAATTGTATAAGGGGCCTCTCGTGTAGATTCAATACTGTAGATTTAGCCACGTTTGTCACGGACTGAACGGGGGAAATAATGATTTGGGCGTAATGTTTGCTATAAAACCCATTGTCTTCTAGCTCTCGCCGGGATGATCAATAGTACTTTGTTGGAACAGAGATTGGACGGCAAATTTCATAGGCAACATGTGGTTAGTAATTTTATTAAACTTTTATCGTACATTTGTATTCAGTGGGCGGCGCCATCTTGTTTGGCGGTTACGACATCCGGTTAGCATTGATGTTTCTCAAACATAACTTTAGACTAGCATATGATTTTGAAGTTACTTTATTAGATGTAATTATTGTAATTGATCATTAATTGTAAAACAATATTAATTTAATAACAGTGGATAATAGGTGCATTAGTTAACGTTGGCGTATAACTCAGTGATTGTAATACACGATTGTTAACATTGGTTAACAATGAGATGAGTGACAAGAATAAATGTTCGACGCATATGCATAGCGTTGTATAATGTGGTCATTAGTTGACATGCGTGCATGCATAACTCAGTGAGTGTAATATATGAGTAATTTGATCATGTTTATATTACATGTATTAGGGGCATTGATTAACAGCGACGTACATAGCGTTAACATGGCGTTGTAGAATATGTATACATTGCTACTCATCATTAGTACAGCTTACATATATTGATTGAATAATGATTTGTTTGGGTAATGATAATTATGCAAGATTGTTATGTTTGTCAACCGACATCTAAAACGTAAGTATAATTACAGCCTAAGCCATCCAGGATATAAGCCATCCAGGGTTGGAGTAAACCATCTAGGTTTGGATATCCAAGAGTGGAGCTAAGCTTCCACGAATAACGTTTACGAGCGGTGGAGACGGTCCCCGTACCTGCGTCAGCATGGCCAGGTTTTACTAACGACAACCCCCGGGACACAAGGTGGGCCCGTTACCAGTCCTCACTGGAGGAATATCATTCACAATCTCAGTGGAGATTAACTATCATTGCATCGCGTCATCAACCCTTACAGAAGGCATTTGATGACAATCATCCATTGAATTCGCGCATCATCATCTTCATGAGCTCTCGCGCATCACAGTTATCGCGCTAGATCAACATTGTTATAGCTTTAACAACACTTTAGTGTCTTAGACATTCAGTATTTATAACAATACTAAGAACGTCTTAAACGTTCAGGAGAACACTCTTTTCATAGTTCAATTGTGTATTCGCTTGTTTTTTTTAGATAATTGTATATATATTAAACATATTTTAAAAGTTGCATTAAACTTATGTAAATGCATTCACCGTCATTGATTCTTTCCTGAGTTAGCCCAACCACTAAGGTCATCCTGTGACAATGCCCTTAATTTAGTTAAAAACGATAGGTTTTGCATCGCCAGCAGACCTTATGGGATGGCGAGTTGTCCGTCGACCGTCCGTCGTCCGTCCGTCCGTCCGTCGTCCGTCTTTAACTTTTGTCTAGTTAAGACGATAGTGCCTTCATTTGTCATCTGATCTTTACCAAACTTTACCAGATTATTAGTATCAATGAAAGCTCGGACGAGTTTGAAAACCAGCCCGATCTGACCCCGTACAGCAGTGTTATGGTCTTTTATTTAGTTAAAAATGCTATATTTTGTCTCATTTAGATGACAGGACCTTTATTTTTCATCTGATCTTTACCAAACTTTACCAGATTGTTAATATTGGAAAAGTCTCGGAAAAGTCTTAAAACCGGCCAGATCGGACCAGTAACAGCGGAATTATGGCCCTTGATTTAATAAAAAATTCTATATTTTGCCTAGTTAAGACGATAGGGCCTTCATATTTCATCCGATCTTTACCAAACTCCAAAGGCGGTAGCCCTATTGTCAACCGTTTTGTGTTATTGTGACGTCTTATTTGGCCTTTTAGTCATCTTTGAATGTGTTCTTTGTTTCTGTGTGTATTTATGGTTGACTGTCGTCCTTGAATGCTGATTTTCCTGTTCGATTTTTGTATCTATATTTACCAGATTGTTAATATCAATGAAAGCTCGGACAAGTTTAAAAACCAGCCAGATCAAACCAATAACAGCGGAGTTATGCACCTTGATTTAGTTAAAAATGCTATATTTTTCATCGTTAAGACGATAGGGCCTTCATTTTTCATTTTATCTTTACCAAACTTTCATAGATTGTTAATATCAATGAAGCTCGGATAAGTTCTACAACCAGCCATATCGGACCAATAACAGCGGAGTTATGGCCTTTGATTTAGTTTAAAATGCTATAGTTTGCCTCGTTAAGACGATAGGGCATTTATTGTTCATCCGATCTTTACCAAACTTTAACAGATTATTAATATCAATGAACGCTCGGTCCAGTGTCAAAACCAGCTATATCGGACGAGGAACATCAGAGTTATGTGTCTTGAATTATTAAAAAATGCCATTTTCAGCCATGTTCAGCCTTGTGAACAATCGAGAGCCTTCATTTTGTATTCGATATTTCCAAAACTTGGCCAGATTGTTGATATCAATGAAAGCTCGGACATGTTTGAAAACCAGCAAGATCGAAACCAGTAACATTGGATTTATGCCCTTTTTCAATGTTTGGTAATGTACACTGGAAACCCCTAGGGGTCGCTGGTTCAAATCTTACTGGAGGCATATGTTTTTATTATATACATTTTTTTCATAAGAAACCTTGGTTGATGGTTTAAATTATTTAATTATTATTCTGATTTTTTTTTAAAATCTTTTTTATTTTATTTTTCTCTCATAAGAAACCGTCTTCTTTTTTCTTTTAATTGGGAGCTTCGGTGCCCTTGTTGGTTCAGTTATACATATCATGGGAAGAACTTTTTCTTCTCTGCAACTAACAGAGATAAAAGTTTAATATTTTTTATTTATTATCAGCTACCGGATCCGATACCAAGTTTTCCCAATGGTTACTCTGAGGTCAACTATGTTCCTACCCAAATCAGGTCAATATAAATGACCTTGACCTATTTTTTACACTTTGTTAATTTTACATTAAAGTGTTACATTCAATGTTTTAGCTCTACTAGCCGTAGGCTAACGGAGCTTATGGGTGGCGAGTTGTCCGTCGTCCGTCCGTCGCGCATCATCCCTCGTTAACGTTTGTCTTGTTAAGATGATATGGCCTTCATTTTTCATTTGATGTTTACCAAACTTTACCAGATTGTTAATATCAATAAAAGCTCGGGCAAGTTTGAAAAAAGCAAGATCGGACTATTAACAGCGGAGCTATGGCCCTTGATTTAGTTAAAAATGCTATATTTTGCCTCGTTAAGAGGATAGGGCATTCATTAGCTCTACTAGCTAAGGGCCTGCAGACCCTTTGGGATAGGAGTGGTCCGTCTCGTTAAGACGATAGGGCCTTCATTTTTCATCTGATATTTACCAAAATTTAAGTGATTTTTGACTTTCTTTTTTTTATTATTATTTTTACTATTTTTTAATTTTTATTATATATATATATATTTTTTTGTTTTTCATTTATTTTTATTTATATATATTATTTTTGATTAGCTCTACTGGCTAAGTATAATAGATTGTTAATATTAATGAAAGCTCGGACAAGTTCGAAAACCAGCTATATTTGACCTGTAACAGCGGAGTTAAGGCCCTTGATTTAGTTAAAAATGCTATATTTTGCCTCGTTAAAACGCTAGGTCCTTAATTTTTCATCCGATCTTTACTAAACTTTACCAGATTGCTAATGTCGATGAAAGCTCAGAAAAGTTCGAAAGCCAGCTAGATCGGACCAGTAACAGACAGCGAAGTTATGGCCCTTGATTTCGTTAAAAATACTATATTTTGCCTCGTTAATACCATAGGGCCTTCATTTTTCATATGATCTTTACCAAACTTTACCAGATTTTTTTTTACTTTTTTTTATTATTATCATTTCTTTTTTTTTTATTATACATATTTTTTTTTTCTTAGCTCTACTGACCAAGTTCGAAAACCAGCCAGTTCGGACCAGAAACAGCGGAGTTATGGCTTTTGATTTAGTTAAAAATGCTATATTTTGCTTCGTTAAGACAATAGGGCCTTCATTTTTCATCCGACCTTTACCATACCAAACTTTACCCGATTGTTAATATCAATAAAAGCTCGGGCAAGTTCAAAAACCAGCCAGATCGGATCAAGAACAACGGAGTTATGGCCCTTGATTTAGTTAAAAATGCTATATTTTGTCTCGTTAAGACAAAATGGCCTTCATTTTTCATCTGATCTCTACCACACTTTATGAGATTGTTAATATCAATGAAAGCTTAGACGAGTTCGAATACCGGCCAGATCGAACCAGTAACAGCGGAGGTATGGCCCTTGATTTAGTTAAAAATGCTTTATTTTGCCACGTTAAGACGATAGGGCCTTCATTTTTGATCTTTACTAAACTGTACCAGATTGCTAACTTCGATGAAAGCTCGGACAAGCTCGAAAACCAGCCAGATAGGACATTTAACAGCGTAGCCACAGCTCTGCTGTTACTAGTCCGAGCTTTCATTGATATTAACAATCTGGTAAAGTTTGGAAAAGGTCGGATGAAAAATAAAGGCACTATTGTCTTAACTAAATCAAGAGCCATAACTCGGCTGTTACTGGTCCGATCTGGCTGGTTTTCGA
Organism: Cyrtodaria siliqua; assembly: GCA_037043455.1. Classification (NCBI taxonomy): domain Eukaryota; kingdom Metazoa; phylum Mollusca; class Bivalvia; order Adapedonta; family Hiatellidae; genus Cyrtodaria; species Cyrtodaria siliqua. The sequence continues at coordinate 288,941 of JAWPHD010001622.1, forward strand.
ACTTCGCAAGTAGAGCTAATAAAAGAAAAAAAAGAAAAGAAAAAAATAACAAAAATTTGTATAATAAAAAAATACAAATAATATCTGGTAAATTTTGGTAAAGATCAGATGTAAAATGAAGGCCCTATCTAACAAAGGAGCCAAAATATAGCATTTTTAACTAAATCAAGGGCCACAACTCCGCTGGTGCTAGTCCGATCGGGCTAGTTTTCGGAACTAATCGAGCTTTTATTGATATTAACAATCTGGTAACGTTTGGTAAAGATCGAAAGAAAAATGAAGGCCCAATCGTCTTAACGAGGCTAAAAAAAGCATTTTTTCTAAATCAAAGGCCTTTATTTAGTTAAAATGCTACATCTTGCCTCGTTAAGACAATAGGCCTTCATTTTTCATCAGGCTTGGAATTCACCAATCATTCTTCAGACTATTCTAAGACTTGAGCTCAAGTACTAAAATTGCATTCACAAATATTCCAGTGACCTTCATAGATAATCGTATGAAGCTGCTATTTATTAGAATTTGTCATATTTATACATAGCAGCTTCTTATGATCGCTTATCCTTTAACTTATAGAAATATGTGTAATTAAAAGTTGCATACATGGGCTTAAGTCTAAAACTATTCTCAAGAATGGTAGGTGCATTCAATTCGTAGTTATGACCCTTGATTTAGTTAAAACTGGAATATTTTGCCTCGTTAAAACGATAGGGCCTTCATTTTTCGTTTTATCTTTACCAAACGTTAATATATTGTTAATATTAATGAAAGCTCGGACAAGTTTAAAACCCAGCTATATCTGACCAGTAACAGCGGAGTTAAGGCCCTTGGTCTAGTTGAAATGCTATATTTTGCCTCGTTAAGACGCTAGGGCCTTCATTTTCCATCCGACCTTTATTAAACTTTACCAGATTGCTAATGTCGATGAACGCTCAGAAAAGTTCGAAAGCCAGCCAGATCGGGCCAGTAACAGCGGAGTTATGCACCTTGATTTCGATAAAAATGCTATATTTTGCCTCGTTAATACGATAGGGCCTTCATTTTCATTTGATCTTTACCAAACTTTACCTGATTTTTTTACTTTTTTTGTGATTATAATTATTATTATATTTTATTATATATATAAAAGAACATATCTGGTTGGATGAGGGTAAAACTGTACCCTGACATTTAGTTAAGAAGAGAGAGAGTAAAGGAGTAAATGTCAGGGTACAGTTTTACCCTCATCCAACCAGATATGTTCTTTTATTAGTATCACATTTGGCTCCAGGGTGTCTATTCAAAGTAACTAGTTTCTGCAACACTGCCAAATGATAAGCTGTTTCTTAAAGAGTTTTATTTAAAACTGCCGTGTATTTTAGTGATTTTTTTGTTTCATATTTGTTATTTTTGTGTTTATGTTAGCCGAAAACGCTGGGATTTTTATAAACTGTAGCACTGTATAAATGTTTTTTCCCCCATCTATTAATTTATTCCAACATTTTTGTATCCCCTCGGGGATCCAGTGCTTTTTGAAAGGTATTTTGTAGATGTATGTATTTTCTCACCCTTATATATATATTATATATATATATATATATATATATATATTTATAGGGAGAAATATTTGTGAACTACCAAGGACAGACAACCTTCGGACGAACTACGGCAGGGCGCCTAGCTATGACGAGATACACAGAAATGAAGCGTATGAATTCACTCCTTAACAAAGGTAGCTGTAACACACGTTGCTGAACTGTATCTCTACATCATAACACTCTCGTCTGGAGGCACAATTAACATATAGACGCATACATACATACAATCATAGCTCATATGAGTGGGCCACCTTTAAGCGTTCAACCACACACAGCTATATTGAGACAGTGACAATGAAAGGTGCCGGATCTTGGGGATACTGTGAATTCAGTAAATATAATAAAGGGAGAGAATTTGAACTCACTACGGCAACTTTCGAAATAGGGATATCGTAAGATATTCACGTTCACAAGGCAGAATTATATATAGGGAGAAATATTTGTGAACTACCAAGGACAGACAACCTTAGGACGAACTACGGCAGGACGCCTAACTATGACGAGATACACAGACATCAAGCGTATAAATTCACTCCTTAAAAAAGGTAGCTGCAACACACGTTGATGAACTGTATCGCTATACCATAACACACTCGTCTGGAGGCACAAATAACATATAGACGCATACATACATACAATTATAGCTCATATGAGTGGGCCACATTTAAGCTTTCAACCACAAATATATATATATAGTTTTAAAGACACCAGTTTATTGGGTCAAAAATGATTTTTACACTTGATATCCAATCAGTGGTCAGAGTTCAGGACCCAATATATTGGAAAATTCACAATGACCCAATAAACTAGTGATGCGGTATATATATATATATTTTAACAAGAACCAGCAAAAATGTTGGGTCAGACCCAGTATTATGGTTTGAGAATAAAAGTTAAATTACCCGTTAAGTTACAACTATATGGGGATACATAAGTACCCGTAGGTGTACTTAATTCATAAAAAAGTACCAAAAACGTATATTCACTAGTTCATGGTGGTCCCAATAAATGTGTTCAAATTGAGAGACCCAGTATCCTGGTGACTTTAATGTTCATTCCTGCGTTAATGCATGCATGTGTGTGTAATTGCGCGTGCGTGCGTGTATGTTCATGTGTGTACGTGTATGTACATATGTGTACGTGTGTGTACGTGTGTGTTTATGTGTTGTGAGTGCGTTCGTGTGTGTACATGTATGTACGTGTGGGTACGTGTCCGTCCTAACTAATAAACACACCACCCATGAACTTGAGATCTCAACGGCTATAGAAGGAATAAGCGTCATAAGGCCGAAACTATGTAATAGCAAATATGCAGGAGGACAAAACTCGTTTTGTATATGTTGTGCCTCGGTTCCCTAAATGACCATATACAATTAGAATCAATTCCATTCACATTTGGACAAGATATATATTTTTTCTGATTTTTTACATAATTACTCCAAATTAGATCTTGCAGCAAGTTGCTGCACCCGCTTGGGTCATACAATTTTAAAAAGGTTAGCCCCCAGTGGGATTTGAACCCACGACCGCAGGTTCTCAATATAGCATATTGCAAATTTAAGAAAATCAAGGGCCATACCTCTGTTATTACAGGTCCACACGGACTGGATTTCGAACTTTTCCGAGAAAATAAATTATAAAATTAATGAAGGTGCTAATGTGTTCACAAGGCAGAAAAATGGAATTTTTCAGCAAAGAAAGAGACATAACTCCGATGTTACTGATCCGATCCGGCTGGTTTTCGAGCTTGTCCACGCTTTCATTGATATTAACAATCTATGCAAGTATGGTAAAGATCAAATAATAAATGAAGGTGCAAGAGTGTTCACAAGGCATAAAATGGCATTTTCCAGAAAAAACAGGGGCCATAACTCCGGTGTTATTGATCAGAGTTGGCTGGTTTTCGAACATTTCCGAGCTTTCATTGATATTAACAATCTCTGCAAGTTTGGTAAGGATGAAATAATAAATGAAGCTGCTAGAATGTTAACAAGGCAAAATGTGGCATTTGTCAGCAAATCAAGGGTCATAACTCTGCCAAAATTCATTCAACAAGAACACGGCAATGAGAGAATGATGCAACTATGCTTGGTACTGATCATCCCCACCAAGAATCGTTGAAATCCGGCAAGGAATTTAGAAGAGACTAATCTGGACAAAGTTTGTTTATTTAAACGTCCATAACTCTGCCAAGAATCATTCAACCGGAATATGGCTTGATACTAATCATCCTTATCAAATTTCATTGAAATCGAGCCAGGGGCTCAGGAGAATTAGGAAAAAGTGTGTGTGTCAAAGACATTTGAAGGGCTATAACTTCGCCAAAAATATGTAAATCGGAACGCGACGACGATATGCACAACTAATCTCGGTGCTGATCATCCCTGCAATGATTCGTTGAAATCTGTCAAAGGGGTTCAGGAGAACTATTCCAGACAAAGTTTGTGTATTAAAACATTTAAAGGGCCATAACTCTGCCAAAAATCATTCCACCGGAAAACGGCGATGATTTGCACAACCAGACATGGAACTGATCATCCCTAAAACGTTTCGTTTAAATCCGGCCAGGGGTTCAGGAGAAATAGTCCGTACAAAGTTTGTGTATTAAAACCTTTAAAGGGCCGTAATTCCGCCAAAATCATTCAGCCGGAACACGGTGACGATATGCACAATTAGGATTGACACTGATCATCCCTGCAAAGTTTCACTGAAATCCGGCCAAATAAAGGCCCTTTCGTCTTCATTGTGTATAAATGGACAAAACTGGCTGGTTTTCGTACTTGTCCGGGCTTTCATTGACATTAACAATCTGGTAAAGTTCGGTCAAGATCGGATGAAAAACGAAGGCCCTATAATTTTAACGAGTCAAAATATAGCATTTTTATATATCAAGGGCCATAACTCTGCTGTTACTGGTGGTTAACGAACTTGTCTGAGCTTTCATTGATAGTGACAATCTGGTAAAGTTTAATTGTAAAGATCGGAAGAAAAAAGAAGGCTCTATAGTGCTAACGAGGCAAAATATAGTAGAAGGCCCTATAGTTTTAACAAGGTAAAAGTTAACGGACGGACGACGGACAACTCGCCATCCCATAAGCTCTGCTGGCCCATGGCCAGTATAATTAAAAACAAATTGTCAAAAAGCTTTGAGCACCATAACTTTATCATGCATTTTAAACAAATTATCCCCCTTTTCATCTGAGATTTATTCGGTAAAAGTTAACAATCTGACATTCGCACCAATTTTAGTGATTCCTGTTTAAATATTTTTTATATAACCAGTGAAGTAAGCTATTCTTAGCTCACTGATATAATTATATGTAAAACCGGGGCGGAGCTAGATTTGACTCCAGGGTCACCATTAGAAAAAAACTTGGAAGACAACCATAATAAAGCTTCTGCAATATATGAATGCTATGCCTTCTGGTTTCAAAGAAAATATTTCAAGTTGTTCCCTATACATATTTGTGAAACATGCACAGTCTCTATATACAAACTTTGTACACCCCACTCCCCCAACACCCCACCTCACTGGGGCAACCAATTTTGAGACCGGGTGAAACTTAGAAGTCTAGGTTTTGGCAATCATTAGTAAAACAAGAGGCCCAAGAGGGCCTGTGGACGATCTGCTGGCTAAACATAAAGCTTATGTATTATATAATTCAACTGGAACATGGCGATGATATACGCAAATAGGCTTGGTACTGATCATCCCTGCCAAGTTTCGTTGAAATCCAGCCAGAGGTTCGGGAGAACTAGTCTGTACAAAGTTAGTGTATTAAAACCTTTAAGGAGTCATAACTCTGCCAAAATTCATTCAATCAGAGCACGGCAATGATAGGTGCAACTAGGCTTGGTACTGATCATCCCTGCCAAGATTCGTTGAAATCCGGCAAGGAGTTCAGAAGAGACTAATTCGGACAAAGTGTGTCTATTAAAACCTTTAAAGGGCCCTAAACTCTGCCAAAAATCATTCAACCAGAATATGGCGACAACTAGGCTTGAAACTGATCATCCTTGTCAAGCTTCGTTAAAATCCAGCCAAGAGTTCAGGAGAATTAGCCTGGAAAATGTTTGTGTATCAAAAAACTTTAAAGGGCCATATCTCTGCCAAATATATGTAAACCGGAACGCGACCAAGATATGCACAACTAGGCTTGGTGTTGATCATCCCTGTAAAGTTTCATTGAAATCTGGCAACGGGTTCAGGAGAACTAGTCCAGACTAAGTTTTTTAATAAAAAACCTTTAAAGGGCCATAACTCTGCCAAAAATCATTCAACCAGAACACGGCGATGATTTGCACAACTATACCTGGAAATGATCATCCCTAAACAGTTTTGTTTAAATCCGGCCATGGTTTCAGGAGAACTAGTCAAGACAAAGTATGTGTATTAAAACCTTTAAAGGGACATAACTCTGCCAAAATTATTCATAAATTTATGTATACGGGGCCATAAGTCTTTTAAAAATCATTCAACCGCAACATGGTGATGATAACTGATGTTAACTGGAACGCGACGATGATATGCACAACTATGCTTGGTGTTGATCATCCCTGTAAAGTTTGGTTGAAATGTGAGGAGACGTTCAGGAGAACTAGTCCAGACAAGTTTGTGTATTAAAACCTTTAAAGGGACATAACTCCGCCAAAATCATTAAACCAGAACACGGTGACGACATGTACAACTAGGCTTGGTACTGATCATCCCTAAAAAGTTTCACTGAAATCCGTCCAAATGAAGGCCCTTTCGTCTTAATGAGGCCAAAAGATAGCATATTTCAGAAAATCAAGGACCATAACTCCTGTGTAAATTGGTCTAATCTGGGAGCTTTCATTAACAATCTGGTAAAGTTTGGTAAAGATTGGCTGAAAAATGAAGGCCCTATCATCTTAACAAGGCAAATTACAGCATTTTTAAATAAATCAAGGGCCATGACTCCGCTGTTATCCGATAAAAAAGAAAAGAAAAAGAGAATAAAAAATTATGAATAAAAATAAATAAATCAATGAAAACAAAATAATAGCTGGAAATAAAAAAGAAAATTAAAAAAAGGAAAAAAAATTAAAAAGAAATTATACAAAACAAGAGGTCAATGACCTTGAAGCTCTACTGATTGATTTTGATTTCAGGAAGTAGTCGCTACAAACTTGTTTTTGAAAATCTATTTTTAGCCGTGGCGGCCATCTTGAATTTCCGGCCGACCTGAAATTTTGCTAGGATCAATTAGACATCAAGAGCAACATTCCTGTGAAGTTTCATGAAAATCCGTCAAGTAGTTTCAGAGGAGTAGTCGCTACAAGTTTTCATTATATAACTCTATGTAAACAAAGATGGCCATTGGCAGCCATGTTTAACGTCGAATCAAAATAATGTTTGACTCTGATAACCATCATGTCATGCTGATCATTTTACAAAAAGTCCCATATCAATATCACTTATAGTTTTCAAGACGTAGTCGCTACAAACTTCTTTTTTAAAAATCTATTTTTAGCTGTGGCGGCCATTTTGAATTTCTGGCCGATCTGAAATTTTGCTAGGATCAATAAGACATTAAGAGCAACATTTCTGTAAAGTTTCATGAAAATCCGCCAAGTAGTTTCAAAGGAGTAGTCTCTACAAGTTTTTACTATATAACTCTATGTAAACAAAGATGGCCGCTGGCAGCAATGTTTAACGTTGAATCAAAACAATTTTTGACAAGGACCAACATCATGTCATGCTGATCATTTTAGAAAAAGTCCCATATCAATATCACTTATAGTTTTCAAGAAGAAGTCGCTACAAACTTGTATTTTGAAAATTTATATTGAGCCGTGGCGGCCATCTTGAATTTCCGGCCGACCTGAAATTTTGCTACGATCAATAAGACATCAAAAGCAACATTCCTGTGAAGTTTCATGAAAATCCGTCAAGTAGTTTCAGAGGAGTAGTCGCTACAAATTTTCATTATATGGAAATCCATTCAGTAGTTTCAGAGGAGTAGTCGCTACAAAAAAAGTTTACGGACAGACGGACGGACAGACGGACGACGGACGCCGCACCACGGCATAAGCTCTGCTGATCTCTGATCAGTAGAGCTAAAAAAGTAAAGAAATCTGGTAAAGTTTGGTAAAGATCAGATGAAAAATGAAGACCCTATAGTATTAACGAGGCAAAATATAGCATTTTTAACTAAATCAAGGGCCATAACTCCTCTGTTACTGGTCCGATCTGGCTAGGTTTCGAACTTGTCCGAGCTTTCATTAAAGGGAATGTAGCGACACAGCCAAACAAGCTCTGTTATTGAGAGTTCTGGAAATCTTGGAAAACGGTGAAAGAATTATCAAAATCGGATGATAAACAAAAAAGATATGACCATTTAAAGGTTGTTCTAAAACGAATATGGGAGCCGCCATTTTTAGAACTATGATGTCATAGTTCCATATTACCATATATGGTATATTAATAAATATCATTTAAAATGAAGAAAATCACTGCAGATGAATGATTTTGTTTTACTGGTCATATAAAGGATTATTGCCATTAAGTATTACATATTTTTCATACAGTTGCTGTCATTTTTTTCCGAAAAATCAGTAAATTTTCATATTTATAAATATTCCATATATGGCTCTCAAAATGGCCGCTTCCATATCCGTTTCAACAAAAACTTCAAATGATCATATCTTCTTTGTTTATCATCCGATTTTGATAATTCTTTCACCCTTATTCAAGTATTTCAGAATTCTCAGTAATAAAGATGGCTTAACTGTGTCGCTACATTCCCTTTAATACTAACAATCTCAAAAAGTTGGCCAGTAGAGCTAAAAAAGCACCTTGTATAACAACGGCTGCAATATTGGATGTCGTGTTGACCTGTTTTTAACAAATTAGAAAACCGATGACCTCAGAATCATCAATTTTGCAGTTTTGTCAAAACTTGTGGTCCATCGTAACATCCTAAAACTCCCCGAATTCCCCCAAATCATACCACCCTCCACCCCCACAAACCATCCCTAAACCTCCAAAACTCTCCAAATCCGACTATATATTGATTTAAGGTTGGTGGGTTTTGGTAGGATTTGGGTGGTGCAACAGGGTAGGGGCGGGGATGGGGTTTTATGACGGACCCCCTAAACTTGACCAAGCTTTTTTAATATCATTAAAAGCTCAGAAAAATTAGAAAAAGTAAAAACTAGACATATCAGACTAGAAACAGCAGTTATCTTCCTTTAATTACTTTAAAATGCTTTACTTTGATTGTTAACTCTCTAGCTCTTTTCATTTTTAATCTGATCTTTACCAAACTTCTTTACATCATTTGTATCAATGACAGATGACCAGTCAAATTTCAGCAGAATGGAGCTGTGGCCTTGACTGAATGAAAAGAGCTATGTTTTGCTCTATTTATTAACACACTAGGTCCCTTCACTTTTACCGAACTTATTCAGAATGTTTATTTCGATAAAAGCATGAAAAAAAGTCATATCTGACATCCCACCTTTACCGCCTCCTCCTCCCCCTCCCCTGAAGCCATGTAAGCAAGCAGAGCATCTTGGGCATTAATATACAGAGAAACTATTTTCCAAACTAGCTAGAATCTATTATATATTCAATTGTTGGGATAAGTACATTGGCATTTATGAAATAGGCAGTTAGCCTCCTTAGGGACTTCATTATTGTTCAGAAAACAAGAGGTCAATGACCTTGAAGCTCTACTGGCAGGTTCTGAAAGCTAGATCAGCATTCCTGTGAAGTTTCATGAAAATATGTCAAGTAGTTTCAGAGTAGTCGTTACAAGTTTTTATATATAACTCTATGTAAACAAAGATGACCACTGGCAGCCATGTTTAATGTCGAATCAAAATAATGTTCAACAAGGACCAACAAACATGTCATTTTAGAAAAAGTCCAATATCAATATTGCTTATAGTTTTCAAAAGTAATCGCTACAAATTTGCTTTTTTTGAAAATCTATTTTTAGCCATGGTGGCCATTTTGAATCTCGGGCAGAACTGAAATTTTGTTAGGATCAACTACACATCAAGAGCAACATTTCTGTTAAGTTTCATGAAAATCCTCAAGTAGTTCCAGAGGAGTAGTCGCTACAAGTATTTACTATATAACTCTATGTAAACAAAAAAGGCCGCTGGCAGTCATGTTTAATGTCAAAGCAAAATGATTTCCGACAAGGATCAACGTCATGGCATGCTGATCATTTTAGAAAAAGTCCCATATCAATATCACTTACAGTTTTCAAGAAGTAGTCGCTTCAAACTTGTTTTTTAAAAAATATAATTTAAGCCTGAATATAACTTCATCTTGAATATCTGGCCCACCTGAAATTGTGCTAGGATCAACTAGACATCAAGAGCAACATTCCTATGAAGTGTCATGAAAATCCGTCAAGTGGTTTGAGCGGAGTAGTCGCTACAAGTTTTTACTATATAATTCTATGTAAAGAAAGATGGCCGGCCGCCATGTTTAACGTCAAATCAAACGTTTTTCGACAAAGCCCAACATCGTGTCATGCTGATCATTTTAGAAAAAATCCTTTATCAATATCACTTATAGTTTTCAAGAAGTAGTCGCTACAAATTTGTTTATTAATTTTTTTATTTTTAGCTGTTGCGGCCATCTTGAATTTCCGGCCGAATTAAAATTTTGCTAGGACCAACTAGACATCAAAAGAGCAACATTCCTGTGAAGTTTCATGAACATCTGTCAAGTAGTTTCAGAGGAGTAGTGGCTACAAGTTTTTACTATATAGCTCTATGTAAACAGAGATGACCACTGGCAACCATGTTTAATGTCGAATCAAAATCATTGTTAACAAGGACCAACATCATGTCAAACTGATCATTTTAGAAAAATCCCATATCAATATCACATATAATTTTCAATAAGTAGTCGCTACAAACTTGTCTTTCAAAAACCTATTTTTAACCGTTGCGGCCATCTTGAATTTCCGGTCGACCTGATATTTTGCTAGGATCAATTAGACATCAAGAGCAACATTCCTGTGAAGTTCCATGAAAACCCGTCAAGTAGTTTCAGAGGAGTAGTCATTACAAGTTTTTACTATATAACTCTATGTAAACATAGATGGCCGCTGGCAGCCATGTTTAACAATGAATCAAAACGATTTTCGACGTGGACCAACATGATGTCATGCTGATCAGTCCCATATCAATATCACTTATAGTTTTCAAGAACTAATCCCTACAAACTTGCTTTTTAAAAATCTATTTTTGGCGGCCATCTTAGATTTCAAATCAACATGAATTTTTGCTAGGATCAACTAGACTTCATGGGAAACATTTCTGTAAAGTTTCATGAAAATCCATCCAGTAGTTTCAGAGAAGTAGTTGCTACAAAAAAAGGTTTACGGACATGTTTATGGACAGTAGAGCTAAGCACAAAGATACTAGAGGGTGTTCAGGAGAACTAGTCCGGACAAAGTTTGTGTATTAAAACATTTAAAGAGCTGTAACTCCACCTCAGATCATTCAACCAGAACACGGCAAAGGTATGCGCAACTCGGCTTGGTACTGATCATCCCTGCCAAGTTTCGTTGAAATCCAGGGATTCAGGCGTACTAGTCTGGACAAAGTTTGTGACATACTGATAAAGTGAGGGAGACATAAAAAATGCATCTCAATCAGTTGCGTAGCTTGTGCATAATATATTGTTTTCAAAGAGTACATTAGTTGCAATACTATTATTCTGGAAATTAAGAAACAAAAACAACAATTATTTACAAAACAAATATATTTCGGCAAGTTTGAGTTAAAACACAAAAATACTCCAATACAACTGGAATGTTAAATAAAACAAATGTATATATTCAACACAAAAAGTTCCAAACAAGGCAAGCTAAATGAAAATATATATTTCACCTGATTGGCGTGATCGGGGATAAATACACAGACTAACAAGATACTCCAGTATTGCATGACAATACAAGATGTCCCCTACCGGTCAGATGTTCGACAGTAAATGTTTTTGTTGGACCAGACCAAACAAAAGGCTATGATTTAGACAAATAACAAAGGCATGCTACATTTCGCAACCGAAACAAAACAAGTTTGAGTACATAATCTTCCTTACACATTTGTAAAAGATGTAGCTCACTTTTTTCTTCTTTTTTTTAATCCAGTAAGTTTACATATAATACAACAAGTAATAAAAATACATACGCAATGAAATTAACATCAATTTCAAGTCATGTATTAATATATATCTCTATTTAAATTGAACTGAATTGGGTTTTACGTCGCACCAACACATGAAAGATTACATGGCGCCTAACTGGAATGAACATGCCAGATTCATCCTCCATTTACATCGATAAAATATGGAGAATGGGCCTAGAACCTTCTAACCTGCAGCATTGCAGGGTTGCTGCAAATTCTATTCGTAGACACTTCTTTTACGATTTGAAGAGAAGTATCCATCGAATATGTATTGAGTATAGCTCCCTTATTCAGCTGTATAACTAACGACTAAATTCTGTTACCATAACAACCACAATTTTAGCCATATCACCAAATAAAAGTGTGTGCAAAATCTCCATATGCTCCTCTATCTATGTACCAAGTTTTATGACAATATCTTTTATCGTTTTCAAGTTATAGCATGATCCTATTTTGTGTGCCTTTTTTACTATTATGTTGCCATAGCAACCACAATTTTGGCCATATCAAGAAAATTAAATAACGTGCATAATCTCGTGATGCCCCTCTACCGTATGTAGAAAGTTTGATGAAAATCTCTTGTATACTTTTTAAGCTATCATAGGATTCAGTTTTCCGGATGGACTGACGTTGTGTTTTTACTAGTTTTCCGGACGGACTGACGGGAGGTAAACCTCTAGTTCCCTCTGGTGACACACAGGTAAGGGAATAAACTTATAAGGGCTATTCCAGTAAAACATACCCGGGTCCCCAGGAAGGCAGTTTAATAAACATTAATGGGAGAACCATATTTTTTGAAATTTGGTTCTTTAAAACTCAATTCTGCATCAATGGGTGGGTGTTCAGTTTCAAAATGCCTTTCTGGGGTCACATGCATGTTTTAACAGAACAGCCCTTACCGTCAGAGATGAATAACAACTGCAAAATTATGCTCAAAAGAGAATGGTATAGATCTAGCGGTACAAGTACAGATGTTTGTAAACTTGGTATAACATATCGGTAAAAAATCATTTATTACATTTCTACAAGTGAAAGATTGGTATTTCTCAGTGAAAGAATGAATATTCATAATCGCTAAATATTAATAACTCCAAACACAAAAGTAACTGTGACACTGAGTCATGACGTCAATAAAGTGTTGGTGATGTCGATGTCATCTGCTGATAATGTTTAATAAAGCGAATAATTTCGGTTAAAATCACATACAAACAAAATTGAAATGTAATAAAATGATTATTTAACTGTTGTGTTTGATTATAGGGAAATCCTTCACTCAATGGTAGACGTGTTTTGTTTTTTCACTCAGTCGCATCTGCTTGTTCGTGAAAAGAACCACACGTCTACAATCTCGTGAAGGATTTCCCTATAATCGATCCCAGCAGTTAAATAATCTCTATATACTCCACCAACATATCGAACTAGAGATGTGATGTGTTTTCAAACAGTCTATTAAATCATTTTAAAATTATTTTTTGTCTAGCATCTGACATATCAGAAAGTCAAGAAACTCATTAGTCAATGAGAAATGCAAACACTTAAAATATTTTTATTTACATACAAAACATGGAACTCAGTGTGTTCTCAGAAAAGAGTCCTATATAGGAGACATTCAATGTGTTCTCAGAACACAGTGAGTTCTATTTTTTTGATGAAAAAAAATATTTTGAGGGTTTCTATTACTCTGACATTGAGTAATGAGTTTCTTGACGTTTTGATATGGCAAACTCTAGACAAAAAATAATTCTAAAATGATTTAGTAGACTGTTTTCAACGTTACATATATCTCCAGTCAGTTTAAACATGTTGCATTCACATAAATGTATATACATAAATGTACATATTCACATAAATGCACATTTATGTCTGTGTAAATCAAATCAAAAACATGCATGTAAAACAGGATTAATATAAGTGACAAATGCCCTTGAAAATTTTGAGTCATTTTACCTTTGACCTCCAAGTGTGAAATTGACCTTTGACGTACGGTCCCGATCTGGCACACGACACACTTTCACATTGTTGTTAACATTTGTGTGAAGTTTCATGGAAATCCCTTTAGATCTTTCGAAGATATGGTGGGCGAACGATGAACTGACTGATGGTGCGCCTTTGCGGACTAAACACTTCGGAGATTTTTTTTTAATCCATGTTTTGTAAGGTGAACCACATGGCCATCTTGAAGTTAATAGCAGTCATTAAAAAATATTATGTTCTATTTATTCATCCATTAATCATTTTGATATTAAACCTGCTTGCATTTAGTTTTCGGTTTCTCTTCTTATTGTTCCATAGGTTTATATACATTATTGGTGCAATATTATCAAGAGTAAATAATATGCAAAAACAATTTGCGTTTTAATAGTTTTATAATTAATATTAATGACTGAACAAATGCAAGTAGACATATACAATAAAGTTGCAGTGCTGATTAAAGAAACACATGGTAAAATCTGAAGTTTTTATCAAACATTAAAATAGCACCTGGATTTATTTATACAATATGGCCTCAAATAAACGCCCCCTCCCATGTGTTGCCTCATAAAAATGCACCCTTTTGTAAAATGCAACACCCCGGGGTGTTTAAATGGGGGTATACAGTATTTTTCTGAGAAATAAAACAGTTGGCACACCGTGTCAGGTTCATGACAGGAAGTGGGATTCATATTCTTTGTAAGTTTGGCAAGATATTTAATGTAATAAATCTGGAAGCACAATACAGAATATGTCCGGAAACACCAGCCATGACCTCTATATCCGAGAATTGAATTGGGGTTTAAAGGCGCACCAACACATGAAAGGTTATATGGCGCCTAACAGGAATGAACATGACAGGCTCATTCTCCATGTACATCGAGATAAAATATGGAGAACGGGCCTAGAACCTTCTCACCCTGAACTGCAGAGTTGCTGCAAGTTCTATTGTAGATACTCCATTTACGCTGGAGCCACGTTATTGTTTTTCTGCCACTGCTCTAGTGATATGAGCGAGATGACACCTGAAACAATGCAGAGGTCATGATGAAATAGGTCACAGTGATGCAATAGATGGCACATTATTTCAGGTCCATACATGTAACACTGATATCCCACGCAAAGAAGGCTCGAGGTTTAAAGAAATGTCTAGATACATGACAGACAGACGGACTGCTTTCTGCTCTCTGCAATCCAGTTTGATAAAAATCGATCTAGTATAAAAACAAATGAATATATTTATATCGGTAATGAGATCAAAACAGAGGTCAGTACAGAAACACCTTATGCTGGACATTGTTAGTGGAGCTCTCTCCAAGCCACTGTAGACCTAGTATTGCCAGGTTAACCGTCAGGTTTCAAAAGTAGTTGCCAAAACTTCCAAAACTGTGAAGAAAAAAATCAAATGGAATAAATGTTTAAACAAAATGCAAAAACATGCTAATTTTTAAGATAATTTCTGAATATTTAGTAGTTATTGTCTTTTTTAAACACGGCTATAACTTATATAGTATTGGAATACATATATATTATAATTATCAGGATGGCGAAACCATGCAACTTTTTTTATCGGTTTCTCTGGCTGGTTTTCGAACTTGACCAAGTTTACATTGACATAAACAATCTGATAAAGTTTGGTAAAGATCGGATTAAAAAGGAAGGCCCTATCGTCTTAACGAGGCAAAATATAGCATTTTGAACTAAATCAAGGGCCATAACTCCGCTGTTACTGGTCTGATATGGCTGGTTTCGAACTTGTTCGAGCTTTCAACGACATTAGCAATCTGATAAAGTTTGGTAAAGATCAGATGAACAATGAAGCCCCTATCGTCTTAACAAGGCAAAATATAGCATTTTTAACTAAATCAAGGGCCATAACTCCGCTGTTACTGGTCCGATATGGCTGGTTTTCGAACTTGTTCGAGCTTTCAACGACATTAGCAATCTGATAAAGTTTGGTAAAGATCGGATGAACATCGAAGCTCCTATTGTCTTAACGAGGCAAAATATAGCATTTTTAACTAAATCAAGGGCCATAACTCTGCTGTCACTTGTCCGATATGGCTGGTTTTCGAACTTGTTCGAGCTTTCATTGATATTAACAATGTGGTAAAGTTTAGTAAAGATAGGATGAAAAATGAAAGCCCTATCGTCTCAACGAGGCAAAATATAGCATTTTTAACTAAATCAAGGGCCATAACTCCGTTGTTACTGGTCCGATCTGGCTGGTTTTCGAACTTGTCCGAGCTTGTATTAATATTAACAATGTGGTAATGTTTAGTAAAGATAGGATGAAAAATGAAAGCCCTATCGTCTCAACGAGGCAAAATATAGCATTTTTAACTAAATCAAGGGCCATAACTCCGCTGTTACTGGTCCGATCTGCCTGGTTTTCGAACTTGTCCGAGCTTACATTGATATTAACAACCTGTTAAAGTTTGGTAAAGATCGGATGAAAAACAAGGCCCTATCGTTTTAACGAGGTAAAAGTTAACAGATGACGGACAGACAGACGACGGACACCACACCATCCCATAAGCTCTGCTGGCCCTTGGCCCTTGGCCAGTAGAGCTAATAAGTATTTTTTCGAATTTTAAATGCAGCAGAATTTGTGCATTGAAAATGCCTTATCAAAAA